>CAJDSM010154879.1:0-14508 GCA_903981925.1 Ostrea lurida
AAGTAAGTGTTCTCCTGCACAGAGTAAGATGAGCAACCACACGTTTCACCTACACAAGTAAGGATGGGACCCAATCACCATCCACGTGTTCACCATGGACAGTAAAGAGATGGAAAATCACCACTAATGTCCCTAGGACAATAAAGGAATGAGACCTACCAGTACAGTCTTCACTAACACCGGAAAAGCGATGGACCTCAATAGCTTACCGATGTCACCATACAGCAGGAAAGATGCGGACCTCATCACAAGAAGTAAGATGTTCACTACAAGGTAAAAGATGGACACTACACCTAGGTAAGATGTTTCACCTACCAAGGTACAGGATGGGACCACACAGGTAAGTGTTCATACACTAGGTAAAGGAGGGACTCACCCGGTAAGCTGTTTACCTGTACAGGTAAAAGGATGAGACATCACAGGTAGTGTCTAACCTTGGACAGTAAAGGATGGCCATCACAGTAAAGGCAGTTCACCGTAAAAGGCTAAAGGATGGGACATCAACCAGTAAGTGGTTCACCTACACAGTAAAGGAGGACCCTCACTAGGAAGTGTGTCACAAGTAACAAGCCCGTAAGATGACCTCACTAGGTAACTCGTTCACAATGTAACAAGTAAAGGATAATCACTAGGTAAGTGTTCACATTCAGGTCAGGAAGACCCACTAGGTTAGTAGTTTCACCTATGCAAGTAAAATGAGAACCTACACCAGCTGCTTAATTGGTCGGGCCACCTTAGGGCCTATAATCGCGTGGTTAGCCACACTAGCCAATATACTAACTCCAGAACAGCAGCTCTGAAAAAAAATCCTCGACGAACACGATCAGGTCTCACAAAATACAGAGAGCTACAGTCTCTCTGCAGCTAGGCCATACCAGGAGGGACTAACCAAATCTCTAACATGAAATCTTCGAAAGAAGCTCACAATTTTCAGGAGTCGTCGTCTCAGCAATGCATAGACATCTCTCGAACATGAATAAAAAAGTCCAACCAGAAATGGTGGTTTTGACGTGAGAACACGATGATTCATAAATTGCATATAGAAAACCTTGCATCAAAAATATCTAGTAAAAAGTTTAGACAACAAGGAAATAAACCACCAAATAAATATTATAATTATTGACATATTCATAATTAATTACAATATTATCATTGATTGTGTATCAGATACCGGCGGTGAATCGATGGACAATCCGTGCAACAAACCACTACAGAAAGTCGAAGTGACATCCATCACAAAAGCAGTGAAAGAGAACCGAGCGACCAATGCGCCCTATACCTACTCCAAACAAACACTACGTATATACTTATTACTTAGAGCAACAATAAAATGGCCAAAACCAAAATATAAAAACAAAAGCGATGTTCAACTAATCACATTAATAAATAACAAACAACTTAGAATATTTTTTTGCTCGAAAACAGACACATGACGTGGAAATGTAAGTCAACAGTTAATTGATAAACACGATATTAGTATATATACGAAGATCTAAAACTATAGATAACATATGAAATATTGGTTTGTAGTTAATAGTTATATGATAAAATTGTACACTAGGTTTGTAATCATTGATGATCAAAACATTAAGCACTTAAATAGAATAAGTTAGTACATAACAGTGAGTATCTATGTCATTGCCTAGCCCTTATTCACCACTCCCATAACAGTTGTACTTTGTAGTCTATATAAAGTATATAATCAAAACAGTAAGACTATTCTTGTCTCGTAGTTATAAAGTCAAACTAATAACAATTATAAATTGTTAAGTAGAGATTAGTACTGAATAACAGTAGCTATTTATTGCTAGTGTAAGTATACTAATGACAACAATGTATTTCGTTATTAGATCCTAGGATATGATAACAGTATGTATTTTTGCCCTTGAAAAATCTTCCCAGCCAATATGAGCCTAGAAAGGAAGATGGAGCCATCCTACCAACGACACTTACCAGCTGTAGCACAGAAAACATGGCGATATGCCGACAACAGAGCATGGCAATGAGTCGTAATTCCAATTACCTGCTAATAACTAATATAATCATTGCTAATAAACAAACAAACCTCTAAACATAAATCAATGCTCACTAAATTAACTGCATAAATATACACAAACAACTGCTAATTAGAGATTAATAACCACTAATTACAACAATAACCTGCTAACAAGCACAAGACTGCTAACTAGAATTAACTCTGCTATATACGAATAATCTCGCCAAAAACATACCTGTTATATACACACCAACCATGCATAATTCACAATAACCTGCAAAACAATTTAACAGAACCACACTATAAAATATACAGCTAAATGAAACACAAAACACTCATAAGAACACACCTACGCCTAATACAATACACTATAAACAAATATACAAAAAACCACATTAATACAATCAAAGACTAAATTAATATACACTGGCATAATGTTAGAATAATACTCTAATTACCACATAGAACTAAAAACATAACCAGACTAAATTAGAATTAACCTGCTACATTAGAATACCTGCACTTAATTACATAACCTCAATAAAACACCCACTCTAAGATAAATATACAATAACCTAGCTCAAAGTTACATAATCTACACATAACATAAACCTTGCTATAAAAACTACTAATACAAATAACCTGCAAAAAATAACAAACAAAACACTAGCACAATAATAAAAACCGATGCAATATCAACACTGACTAAATATTAATGCATGTACAAATATAGACATGAACTAAAAACAATTTACACCACTGTACAATGAGTATGATCGCTATTAACTAATCTCCTTTCACCTAAGTAACGTTGAATCCAGGTAAATAAAATACAATATACATAATACTATCAGTAATAACTCCACCACATAAATCCCATACCGTCGTATTGACAAAGAGCAAAGATATCAACCCTGTATTTACTACTATTACTACAACTCAGAACAATTCCCACAACCTCGAAGGCCAACCCGTCCCGAGAGAAATAATCGAACTAATAATTACACTCGCTATAGACTAAAACGGTCACATAGAGAAACGATGATAGCTGTATATACAAATGAGATGCCGAGAAACAACTACAAACAAGTCTGGACTACCATCATTCTAAACTTAAATAGTCTGAATCGGTCTTGTCACCCTATTATCAAAACAGGGGGTTACCGCATCACTTCTGCCCAACTGTGTAATACAACAAAACCATCCACTTAAAATTTTAAAGCCAAGCACGGCGTTATTCACCCTAAACTCAGGTTACAATGAGACAGAGAGACCAATTACCAACAGCCATCGGACATCCACAACCAACTTGTAAGAGACCCGGAATACACCAAGACAATACAAGACATACACTATCATACATTTCCGAGTAATACCCCCATCCATGACTCCAGGCCAACAAATCAACACGAATCTTGCGAATGCTATGAATCATACAAGTACCTTAGGTAATCCTAAGCGTAAATAATCCAATTTCATTTACATACAAGTAATAAAAAATCACAAGTAAATAGTTTCTTTACAAACTCAATTGGGCATCAATCACAAATTATTTTGGGGATAACAAGACAACATACTGCATATGTTATTCAATAAAGGTTATTGAAAAGAAATATTCCAAAGTCGAAATACAGAAATTAAAAGACTGTACATACTAGAATACTGCAATGTGTGAAACCTACGTAGATATCACTACTTAGAGAGATCCAAGCACACACATGACAATTCATTGATTCCTTATCAATTACTATCTTCTCTACACTATTAATTCATGTCACCCCTCAACGATACAAACATAAATGTATACAATAGAAAAAATTATTATCACTACAGACTAAAATTTTATACTAGAAAGTGATCTATAGATGAAACATAAACATAGCGGCTGCACACCAGACGCAATTATAAACTGGAAGACGGCTCGGAGCTGCCCGCGATGGAAACAAAGAGACGTAACAAAAAAAAAAACTAAATGATGAATCAAGCATCAATAACCACTATGCAAACACTTCAAAACTCACACTCCTTTCCAGAGGCACCCTCCCCAACCCCAAAAACCGCCCCCCTACCCCCCCACCACACCACCCCACCCCAACCACACCAACCCAATCCTCCAGACCGCGCGCCCAAAAACCCGGCAGCCCACGACCAAAAAACGTAAATCACATCAACAGATACGGATCCTGCGACACTCACTAGAGTACTCCAAACACGTATATTTACAACGCAGCAAGCAGACAACACATTTTTCCATAATAATATTATTCATTATAACAACTTCACAATATTTGAAAACTCAACACAAAAAAACATCATTTCACATGCTATACTATTTATCCCATTAGAAAATTTTCAAGAAACAAAACTAAGCATGACACGAATTCCACATCAAACCCTGCCCATTGAAACTAATGTACCTGTCAAGATTAGAGTAACCTTAAAAGAGTAATAACTTATGTGGGTCGACGATTCCTTTAAATGAAAACGGCACGAAACTACTATCATAATTAAAAACGCTCAATCTAATAGAATTATCGATTGGTGAGATATAAAAAACAACAACAAATCACCATAGGATACTATGAAATAATTTATTCTAAAAACAAATTTAAAAAGTATGCAAAAATGATGTAAAGAACGTTCATTAAATAAAAATTCATAAAATACAATAAAAGTTCCCAGGATAGAGTGTTAAAAACTGCTAAACACATAAATAAATACATGAGTAGCTAACTAGATCCAAACTCTAGCGAGCAAGTTAGTCGAAATTTGTTGTCAGTTTTATAGTTATCTGAATGACGATCAGAAATTAAAAATTGAGATGCTCAGATGCCCAGCTACAAAAAATGATTTACTCAATAAAAATGGCGTATAATTAAAAAGACAAGCAAGTGTCAGCAGTGCGACTACTTTGACCTTTCAAATCGAGCTGACTATAAGGTACGCCCTACCTGTGCTCCCGGGACAAGCAGTGAGCGTCACTTATACTGAACCAAGACAAAGTTGTATATAAGAAAGATTCGTAACACATCAACTAGGAATCAGAACACGAGTGACTGACGTAAAATTCACGGCATCCAAATAAAAGTAACGAATATCGTCAACAAGACTATGGTGTACATGGTCAGAGCAGAAGACATTCACATAAACAGATCTATCACATGACAACACATCAATTGCTGGGAGCAGTCACAGCAGAGAAAACACATAAACTAAAAGAACAGCTATAAAAGAAAAAAAATATAATAAACGATTAAGGTCGAACAATGAAATTGCAAATACAAAAAAAAGATAAACACGATAACGAAAACCTAATGGATGAGACTCACCTTGAACATACACTCCACACGGTACAATAAAATTCCGGTAACAGTATTAAGTTGAGAGACAGGAGACAATGCGAGTATACCCGCAGATCATAAAATGTCGAACAAGATAACAGTCTATAAACACACAATATTGTTACCAGTCAGCATAGCACAGCTAGACATCATAATAAAGTACAGGAGGGACTATTAGTAAACAATATTTAAGTGACAAGCGAACTGGAAATCAAAGACAATAACAATCAATACAATAACTAATATCCGCTAACACTAACGTCGATATGTAAAATCGAATCGTCAGACATACGCAAATTAACAGTAGATTATTTCAAACATCTATGGGCGAACAAAGAGCTAGGGAAGCACACACAGAGCAATCAATCAAGTAGAGGAATACTAGAAAACCGATAAATATCTGTGCTAACAGGGTCGATGCACGAAGAAGTCTATCAGAGTAAAGTAACACACTACCATAAATTGCTAGGTTACAGTTCCAATACAAACATAATGGATCATGAACACACATAAACGAACAAAAACGTGACGAACAGGTGTAAAACGCACTGCAATAAAAGAGTAAAAATTATTAGTACGCTAAAAATGGAGTGGGACACTTCCGGATAAGCAGATAAGAGCACTCAATAAAGCTTAAGCCAAGGAAATATTAAGAACCAAATAGCCATATATAGTTGGATGCGTCAGAGCATAACTAAATCAAACTCAAACAGATATATAATTTGTATACACATATTGCTCAATGACGAAAATAGTAGTCAACACACGAGCCATTTATGTAGCAACAATAAAGTAAAGATACGAGATTAACACGCATTATAGCCACCGTTAGAAACTTCGTACTATACTGAACACAAAGACAAACTAGATTTATATCAGAAATAAAGTAAGTAATATTCCTAATGAAGTAACTCCAATATTGTGCAACATAAAAGTGGGCGCGGGGGAGGGAGTAGGAGGTACTCATAGGTCGAGGAATACCGAGTAATTCTGGGTCAGTCGGAAAGAAATGATTCTAGTCTAACATCTTGTTAAGCTGTTTAACAAATACGTCTTCATTTGATAATTCTAAGGATACAAAGAAGCTGGGTAAAAAGTAAAGCATAAGCACATCACCTGAGTGTCATTATTGTCAACTACGAATAAAAACTAAAGTATCACGTTATTAAATATCATAAACATATACATGGCATTCGGAGAATTTGTTTAATCTCACTGTCGCTATTAAAATTAAGTTTGATATTCCGATGATACGGTGCAATCATTGGTCAAAATACAGAGTTGAAACCGCGGAGCAGTAATACTTGGATAATTCCTAAAACTTAACCAGCTTTGTATAAATTTATTACATTCTAACTTAGTCGGTAGTACCACACTAATAACCTTTCATGAATACACCTATCTTTGTGAAGTAGAGTCAAAATTAACACAAGTAAAATTTAATACCAACTAGAAGTGTGGCTAACTCCATATTAAGCAAGAAGATCTTTGCTTGACGCCTAAGTTAGGACAGTGAACGGTATAAAGATAATACATATTGGACGAGCAGTGTTACACGCTTATAAAATAATTTCAAGGACAATGACGGAACTATAAATATCAGAGCGTAAAAACGGCAAAGTTACGATTTTCAATATGTGTAATAACCTATGTCAATATGATTATCTTCCTTATCCTTATAAATTAATTAAAAATGAGCCATATATGATTTACACAGATTGATGAAACAAATCTTGGACGATAGAATTATCACCATATGAATTAAATTAGAAGATTTGCAATGTGGCGGAGTATCGAATTACTTTCCTATAGCAAACAATCAAGTAGAAGCACACAACCCATTTTTGAAATTTGCAGCACTATCTAGCAGACCATCAACACACAGGACAAGTATAAAATTACTAGACAAAACTGATAGTTTGATCCACTGTTTACCACATCAAATTGCTTGTACAAAGTAAAAATTATAATTAATTTCCTATACACTTTCTCTATGTAAAATTATGTTCGCAAAACAGCCAAATTATACGAAAATCCGGAATAGCTCCGTTAATTTGGACTCCATATTTCAAACGACGCATTGCATTATCCTAAACAAAGTAATTTCCAATACACAGAGTCTGAAGCAATTTCTTCCATTTCACAAATAAAATTATGAAAGTATACAATAGTAAACATATACTGTTATGCCCGGACCAAGCGGACATGTAATATAGCATTAACAATGCAAACCCAGCTCTTAAGAAAATCAGATAAGAAGTTAATGGTATGTATAACAATAAGGAGAATATTCACGGGACGTAACATTTTAGTAAAAACTTAAAGGGTTGTTTGTTAAAGAAACCAGCTGCCCTAAAGTAAGTATTCGAATACTTTACTTCTTTGTACACCGTAGTACTTTCACTTTCAGGCCTTATCAGTAACAGCCAAATACTGGAAGTGTCGGAATATGGTGGGTTTCAACATGGGAGGACTCGCCGCCTGCGTTTACATACTACACAGGACCGTGGAAAAGTATAATGCTGTAGACGCTGCGGAAATGCTGGCGACAGCATTGTTACACGCCAAGAACAAAGAAGCAGGCTCACCCATTAAAACTGATTAGACGTCACGGACAGAAAACTGGGCTTAATAATCGGAAGACTGCGATTACTAAGAATCTATTTCTAAATGTGGAATTTTTACTTGGTGATTTATTCAGATCAGGATTTCTGATTTACAAAGTCAATGGGAGGCCAGGTTAAGCAAGCGCAGACAACCATACTGGGTCAATTTTGATATAGAGAATCTCATTGTACTAATAAAATCATTAGAATTTGTGGGAGCTCAATTTTTCTACATTTTATGGGTAGACCCATCCCTGGGATTCAAACCACAGTGAGATATGTTGTTTCGATGTGCAGACAGTACATCTCAACGGGTTCTTACAATTCTGTCGATCCACAAAAACTAACCATCCTACAAGTTAAATAATTCTGCGAATACATGTCAAAACCACAGTGCTGCTAACTAATTTATCTTTGCTTCGTTATGTACATCTTTCTACACTTGTGTAGGGTTTTGCTTTGTTGACAATTTGCTTAGACACAGTTACATTAAAAGAGATAATTTAGCTAATCAAAGGTGTGCCTCCTTTAATTAATGAAGATCTGCTTTTCCTCAAGATGTGTGGATAGAATATTGGATATAGTTGATACGTTGCCCTCCCAGTATCCAGTAATGCTAAAGCGGCAGTCGATGTCATTGAGTAATAGCTACAATGAACCCTAAATACATTATGATATGGATTCCACAATAGTCTATAGTGCATCCTAGTTATAGTGTGGTATCATTACTCGTTACCTCTTCCTGCCAGAACCGCTTGTCCCCCTAGGATGTGTGGCGATTAATCTGACAGTTATAGATGAAAGGCTGTAATAATGCATATCTACCTTCGAATGCGACAGCCAATAGCATATGTGTTCCCTAACTTGCCGCTACGATAGATTATGACTTGTCCAGATTCCGGTTGGCTGATTCCTCAGAGCTTGCTGGGAAAGCATTTGTGTTTCGTGCTAAACTTATTATGTAGTTTAATAATTCCTCTGCTCTTTAGATTGTTCTTTTTTCCTTTAATGTTACAGTTCTAAGTTTGCCCTTTCCTGATGGTAATGTAAGATCCTTGTGAAGGCAGGGCTGGTAATTACTGTTGTTGATCCTCAGTTGATTTTATTTGGGCTTGCAGAGCTCAAATCTATCATCCTCTCAATGCTTCCTTTTGGTCTTTGCAAACAGCAAAGTTTTCTTTGGCATCCCCTTGCTTGCACTTTACTCTGGAAGTAGCAGTCTTAGCGGATGTTCAGCTTGATCTTCCTCACTTCTATCCTTAAGTTTATCAAAGTCATGGATAGAATGGTAAGAGATATCCACATTATCATTAGAGGCTACTCTGTACTCTAGGTCCCTTTGTAGACTATTGTCTCTAAGCAAATTATCGTTTATGAAGAATTGAGCTCTTGAATTTTTCCATCCCTATCATTGCCATGGTAAGTAGTTCCTCTAGCCGACACTCCATGCAAGAACCCAGTGTTCTTCGCTATACAGTCTCTTCTGTTTGGCGCTAATAACGAATCTCTGAGCTAAACTAAATCTTACCTCTTTCCATGACATTCCCATATAGCGACTGTCAAACTTAGGAGGAGGGAGTACAAAATCTCGATCTGATAATGATAGACACTAACACTACTCTCATTTAGTAACCACAAACAATAGTTAGCTGACCTCTACCCTTGTACGGAACGTCCGAATTGCATTCTGTAACCACTGTCTCCATCAAAGAAGATTGTGAAGCTTCTTTTCATTCAGAGGCAAACAGGTCCATATTTCCAAGTTCGATTTATGAGACATCTGAGGGAATCTTATGTAATCCCGAGATCCGAACAGATATAGCGGGTAGACAAGGGCTGTTCGTAAGCTGATGGTGCTGAGTATGAAAGATGGCATAACTTAAGTTGGCAGAGGTGTTTTTTGTTTCTGCTTTACTGTTAACAGGTTGAATCCCAGCCAATTGCCCAAAGTCGAGGTAAAATTTATTCTGGTTTTAATATTCATCTGTTCTTTCAAGTGAGATTGTCCAGCTAGTTGCATGCATATCCATGGTGGTGACGACTCTCATTTCTGTCAGTGTTGTTTCTTCGGTTATATTCACCTTAGTTTTCATAACCTTTAAGCGGCCTGCTCTTCATGGTAATCGTTGAATGTCTACTAACCTTTTCCTTCAGTTTCGAATAAAGGATGAAATCATCATCTTTCTTAAGACTCTGGTTGTCTTGAATACCGATGAAATTCGGACCATTGTGTATCACAGCCAGGCACAATAAGATAACAATGTCTTTACCATACAATATAAATGATAGTGACAGATCTAAGTATCAACCCGATATGTATGAGTTGAATATATGTTTAGAATTACAGATCAGGTGAGTCGATGTACTCAATTCGGTTAGACCAAGTCTATAGTAACAACAAGCGCGGCAGAACATCAAAAACATATGATTATCAATAACTTGTAAGTTATTTTCGAAGGAGGGAATTCAGTGTAACAGAATTATCAAATGAGGGCGTCAAGTAATTGCAAATTTCTTTATCATGTACCTAAAATTTTGCTATAAATCTAAGCATGAAACGAAGACCTACACTTCCCGCTTTCAAATTATCCACCACACAGTACTATTAATTGTACATAGTGAACCCATTAATTTTAAACTAAGGTCTTATGGAACTTAGATTGGTAATGGTAAAATAGCGTTTTGGTAGAATGAAACTTTGTTCGATATCGAAAAAATCTAGCTGTTTTTTTCTCTAGAGTACAGCCTTCATAAAAAACCTAATTTTCTTACCTTTTGCAAAAGTCAGAAAGCAGAAATTTCTGTATGAATAATAGTAATAATGCATATAAATGAGTAAAATTCTAGAGACTATGGCCTACACTAGAATAATTCAATGCTGAAATGAAAAGCAATAACTCCAGAGACTTTACCATTAACCAAATGTTCGTATTAATCTTTAACAAAACACGATCTCTGTAGAACTCGTTTCCCGGTCGCTAAATAAATAATCCACGCGGGATTACGATGGCTCGATCACCGCCCGATTCTTGAATTCCCGACGTCGGAAAGCCCTAAACCGGCGCATGAATATTAAGTCGACTACGGAGCCAGAATCGACGACAAGAGTTTCCTCGAAGTTGTTTACAACGTAGTCGCACCAGTGCTTACACGAGATTAAGAATTATGTCAAAGTACGTAAAAATTTAGCCCATACACTTCGTGTCCACTGTTTCCTAACTCACAACTATAATTCGAGCCCATAGTAGAAAGACGAGGACGAAACTCATAGCGTATGTACTACGAGAAAAAAAAAACAAACTCAATATGTCTACGCTGCTCACACTGTACCTTGTTATAGGGGTACCCATGCGCCTTCAAAACCTTATATAACTATACACTCACACACGCTTTTCGTGCTTGTAAATGTCCACAACAGAGACTTAAATGACCTGTATATTTGTGAATGTAGTTTTCCAGATCGTCGATGAATGAACATTCCATTCAATCAGCTGAAATCAGACAGCACATGGCACACAAATTTATGTGTCGCTGATTTGACCATGCGTAGCTTTGGATAGCCTTGGCGCTATTCTCCTTTCTCTGCTCGAGCTGGACATTCCTCGGCATGCAGCAAAAATAATCCGGAAATGTCAGCTTTCTTCATGTGGATATTATAATTTAAAGGGGATAATGCTACCCACCTCAGTCCAGCTAACATTAACTCTGACATCTGGGCTGCTACCTCATTCCTCACTTATAATCTCTATATCTATCTAATAGTGTGATTCTACTCATAAACTAGGGATTGGGTACATAGGAATATTTGGTGAGTCTTGGCACACCCATCGATGCAAAAAATAATTCCATAGTTATACCACGCTGCTAGCGCTGGTTCGACAAAGTCAGCTCTTTTGAACTAGAGCAATCGTATATAATGATCAGAGTGCATTGTTTAGAGCAAAAAGGCAGCTACACTCACTCGCCGAGCTGGATCGTTGCCAGGGGGTACGTGAACTTCCGAACACCTATGAATGGTGTCACCAGAGCGGCTAGGGTCACACTCACTTAGCTTTAGCGATCGATATCCAGACACTACTTCGGCTTGTTCTCTTACAGTCTAGACGCATGAGGAGAACAGATAAGTGAACCTGGAGTTACCGACGTTGACAACCAGTGCTTTTGGAGGTAAACTTCAGTCTAGTGTACTTACGAGGCGAAGTTTTCGCGTACGTTAAAGGTCTTTGTGCGATCTCATTCTATCTCCAGGACACAGCTTCTTGCCACCCTCTTGCTAACGCGCTCGCATGTTGGGATGATGGAGGACACCGTCTTGATGTTGGCAGCAGGCGTCCTCTACGGGGCCGCCACCACTTCTGTCTGTAACATTGCGGTTTTTTTTACGATCGAAATAACTCAAGTCCTGTTCAGCGTTCGGACTCTCCAATTTCACTTAATAATAAGCAAAACAAAACGAATAATATACCTGAAATAAATAATAACATATAAAGTTACTTATGCCTAAAAATAACAAATCACATATACATTATTGATTTTACATAAGATCATCTAGATCAATGGAAATATTACACAAGGGAGATTAACTCTATCTGAGTTACAATCTCGAATTAATCCAATTCTATAGACACAACTCTCCTTTCATTACTTTCAATCAAAAAAATCATAAAAATACCTAGCAACATGATAAGTGACATACTTATAATATCTATGTCAGACATCATACTTTAACTTTATATCAAATGATTCATGAGATACTAATTTAAAAATGCAATTTATGTAACATACCAAATCTATGGGATTAGGCAGTCCTCCATAATGAAAAATGACAGTAATACAATTCAGAGGCCCATGGAGAGACTGAAGATTATATAATTCCTATACTTATATTGGGGAATGTTCACCAAGCCATTCTACATCCTCCACCCCTCTTAGATGCCACTATACAATTGGGAATCTCCTGTCCTGCATATGACATCTGAAATAGGCAATGAAGCATTGTAACAAAGTCTTTTCAAATTTATCTGATACTGTGAATCATTTTAATTCGTGGGGGCCCCAATGTTCGTGGGTAACCCCAAATTTGCTGGTTCGTGGGGACGTATTTCGTGGGTAATTTGATAAATAATCCGAAGGCATAATATCTTTAAGATTATAAGAAAAAAAACATGTTCGTGTAAATGTAAATTCGTGGGTAAGCGTGACACGCTGGTCCCCCCACGAACAATGATGATTTCACAGTAAGCCATACAGGAGAGCCTCAAAGCGGTCTAACACTATTTTACAGCATCCATCCCTCTAGTAAGATCCGCAATTACTTTTTCAAGTAAAAAGTAATATCCTGACAATATGCACAATCTCACAAAACTGGCAATGAGGCGATGTACAAAGTTTCAAAAGTCTGTCCGGATAAGCATTCTAATTAAAAAGAGAAGTGTTCAAATGGACTCTTGTGACAGATGGATGGACAGACCGACAGCCTGAAAGAAAATACAAAAACAATGTGTCTCCTAGAAGACCCTAACCTACAATGTAAATATTTCCTCATAAATAGGGTAGCAGTGAAGTTTCAAAACAATGCATTATTAATATCCATCAAATACAGTACAATCTATTTATTTATTGGCTGGAAATTTCAACAGAACATAAAAGCAGAAGGAATCCTGTGAGGAAAAAACTTTATTTCAGAACAAATACTATGAATTGCAATGCGTGACATAATTCCAATGCTTGACATATTCATGCTTCACATATTTATGCCTTCACCATATTCCAATGCCTTTCACATATTTAATGCTTCACCATAATTCAATGCTTCACATATTCATGAAAAGGTGAAATAACTGTGACCCAAACATCATAAATCCAATTAAGGAACAAAATAAAGAGTTTGGGCATGATGGGGCAAGCCACGACTCCTGGATAACAATGTACCAAGAGGTGGGATCAGGTGGCCTAGGAGGGCAAGCAATCCCCTGTCGACCAGTCACACCACCATGAATCCTATCTCTATCAGGATAGCCGAAGCAATCTGCCAGTAAATCAAGTGTATACAGGAGACATAATGGACTGTATAAACATGTCAGAACACAAATTGACCCAATGACAGTTTGTAATTGCAAAACCAGATCAAAATAGAATTCATCATTTGGTGAAATGCTGAACTTTAAACAAGACTAATTGAAACGCCCTGTAACATCAACTTCTATGCTGACTAAGTTAGCCTGGCCCTCAATTTCAAAAAATAAATCATAGGCAGAACAACTCTTGCAACCAAATCAGTTGATAGATATTTACTACATTACAAGCTTAGAAAACACTCATCTCTGTTTAGGTGCTCTGCAATTGAACTGTCTAGTTCTCAACAAGGAAACAAACTGAACGCTTGATTATTCTGGTACAATATTAATACGACTGTCTTTGTCACATGGTCCTAGAACTAAAAACTTCTAAAACACAGACTGTAAAGGCTGTATAGCAGGGATATATTTGCCCCCCCCCCCCCCCGGGTTTATTTTTGGCTGCCTCTTTAACCCTCATTGTCAGTTGACGATTTTCACTATTTCTC
>CAJDSM010154893.1:0-10931 GCA_903981925.1 Ostrea lurida
TGTAAGATTTTTATTTAAAAATTCATTACTGGTAAGGTACATGTTACAACAGGTATGAAAAAGATGACCAGTTATATATCAGTACAGTTTAATTAACAAATCTTGACTAATTGCGATGATTTTTTCTTTTACAAATATACACAAATAACATTTAAAATTTTAATCCATAGAGGAAGGCCAAACGGTTGTACTGATCATTTTGAAGTGTGACATGAGGAAGATTTGTCCCAGCACATGCGAAGGTTGGGATGGACAGAGCGTGGAAAAAAATGTGGAATTGTTGTCTTGTCCGAGGGATATATCTGTCAGAAAGTGTGGTCTCCTTTCTCAGTTCATGCTGCAACACAATTCAAACATAGTCTTTTGCCATTTAAAGGTATTCTGTATTTTGTTTATATACACCCTATAAGTCGGTACAATTTGTTGAGAGTAATTGATATGAGATATCTCATTAACAGTGGTTTTTTTTATGAGTAAATATTAGATAACCTGTTTGATTTACAGTTAAAAATGGCAAAGTTACCCGAACAATAAAATTCTTAATACAGTGTGGCAATATAGTACGCACTAGTACCGAGGCATGGGGCATAATTTTGTTCTTCAAATATGTTTTTTATTTCACAGCAGCAGAATCATATATATATTGTATTGCGTACGGGAGTAAAATTTTGTTATACCAGCTTATCTAGTTTACAAATGCTACTAAGTTGATAAACAATTTTATGGTAATTTTCAGCCAAAGAATCAACATATACTGCAAGATTTCACAACAGTGGAGAAAACACTTCAACATGCAATACTGCTAAAGTCTCCAATGCATCCATTAAGCAGAAAAATAATGTACCAACCAGTACACATACTGGCCAAAGACCCAATTCATGCATAAAGCAAAAGAAATAACAGTAATAGACAGAGGGGAAGAAATTATACCACAAATAACAAAGAATGAAGCAAGTGCATGAACATTATTCTAGGTCTACAAGCTATTGGATATTTGTCTGGCATGAACAGTGTGTGTTACTTGCCATAAATATAAGAAAATATGTCTTGTAACTTTTGCAAATTTCATGCATGGCGTCGAGTGGAATAGGAAAAAATTGTCATCAGTTTAAGGTTTTTCGAACTCTTCAATGAATTTGAACTAATATTTCATAATAGCTCACAAAACTTTTTTCGAGATTGACCATTGGAATAATTCTTGTTTCTATTTTATGACAGAATAAGTATGCTTTTTTTGTTTTATTCTCATTACGCTGTATGTTGTATAAATATGCTGATACGTTACATTTGTGATAAATTTTTCATTCATCAAATTATTTTCATTGTGAGGCGTATTGGACAGGAAGTTAGTATGAAAACATAACCTTTTTTCCTGATTACAAAGAAAGTGAGTTACATGAAAGGCATATATTTCATGAAATATGTACCATGTCATTTCCATTAATCTTTTTCTTTTTTGTTTTTTTTGTTTTTTTTTTGTTATTTGGTGATTGAAGACAAATTACGAAACAGAAATTTTGCTTGAGAAAAGCTGTTCAGAGGAATTTCGGGCTGATTTGTTTTAATAATGGCTCCACTCTTTTTTCTGAAATTTGGTCACATTGAATTGATTGTCGATATTTTATAAAGTAGTATACTTTATTATTTCCATTACCATATGTGTAAAATATTAAACGGCACATTCTCATATTTCATTCTGAATTAATAACGGTAATTTGGGCATTGTTAAGACATATAAGATATTTAATAATTTTTTCCCGTTATAAATGAGAGTCAGGTAATATATGTCAAATGTAATATATATATCCCATGTTATTTCCAATTTAATTGCTTTTATTGAATTGTAAATTGGAGACATAAATGTAACATGGAAATTTTGCTGAAAAAAAAACTGACGTCAGAGGAATTGTCGGGCTGAATATTTCAAAAATGTCCACTCTTTTTCTAAAATTTGGACGACATTTGATGACTGTTAGTATATTAATGAAATAAGTTGGTTTTTTTCAGTTTCCATTACCTGTCTGTGCTTTACAAAATTGAATAAATTCAACAAGTTACGAAGATTTGCAGTGAAAAAAATTGGAACACAATAGGTGGCTGCTGCGAGTAAAGTATAGAATTCTAGTTTAAATTTTTATTGTTACAATTAAGAACAGATGTTACATATTTAACTGAAAAATATCAATATTTTTAATTATTATTCAATCCTGACTTGTTATTTGAATTAGTATATTGGACTTATTTAAAAAAAAAAAAATCACAGAGTTACCTCCATTATTGACAAGCCACTAGAGGGCAACGGCTAACTCTTTTTTTTTTATTATGACCAATGCATTGTCCATCATATTTATTCCATTGAACCCAAATCATTTGTTCCATTAACTGATTCTCTACACTGTACCACCTTAAAGCCATTGGAGTTAGGATTTCCTATGCAAAACTTATTCGTCTCGCACTCTCCTAGTAAAACCTAACCTTGGGGGGGGGGGGTTGTTAAGATTACAATGACTGGAGATTGCATATGAATATTACAAGGGGAATGCTGTCATGTTTTTTAAATGATTAGGCCTGGACGAGGTTTTGCATTCAAAATATTTAATATTCGCAACTCCTCCATTTTTAAAGGAGTTAGCCCTGGGTCCACAAAATATATGAAGGCAATCATACTGGCTTGGCGTCCCTTAAGTTTCGCTGGTTGTGATGGTTTGTGCAATTTGCCGTAATTTAGTAGTCATCGGTATATTGAAAAGTATGACAATTTTTTTTTTAAATCGTAAATGGTGGACTAGGAGACAGAAGTTAGGGGCCATTGAGATTTGTTGACAAAGACCGAAGATTCGAAGGTCTACTATTAGAGAATTCGTAAATGAAGGGTTATTCATATTGGTTTTGTTGCCCCCTCACTGAATATGAATAACCGCCTCGTGTTCCACAGAAATAGGTCTACACTCTGAAAGATTATCCAGATTTAGTCGAATTTGAAGATATATCAATGGGACGTATTATTTGCACAGAATGTACAAGGTCAAGAACACACACGAAGGGTAATGCCTATCTCGTGGTACACATGCAGGCCAGTCAATATTAGAACACAGCTAGTCGTTCAACGTCAAATATTCAGGCATTTATAAATTTCATTTGTAACTTTTATATTTGTTAAAAAAGATTGTCAGTTACTACAATTTTATTGTTGTGTAACAGGGAAGGGAAAAAATGCAACGGACCCAGACCAGGATTCAACTGGGTCCCCTGAATCTTCTCGCAGGGTTTTTGGGCTTCTAACCAACCTGGCCACGCGGAATCGAACTCGGGCGACTGCACTTTTTCCGTTGATGTCACAACCAGGTTCTTTTTGCCTTATTTTAAATTTTACCTAGCCGCAATTTAAAAGGGTGGTTGGACAGCACCAAATTTAACATGAAAGACATGAGGACCCATCAGACCAGGAATTGGAACCCGTGGCCCACGTGCAATCTCTACTCGGGTGCTACCAACTGAGCATCCCTCCACCAATGATCGAACTCGGGTGGCCACATTGATATTTGAGAAGAAAAAAAGTGAGAAAGAAAAAAGAGTTACATCATAAGGGGTGGTGAGCGGTAAATTGATATAGTACGAGGCGCTGAGTAATCATAGCAAAAACAAGAGTGTATAGTAAAAAAGTTTAGTGTCTGAAGAAGATTATGAAAAGAGGACAGTTGAGCACGGCAACAACGTAAGGGGTGTAATTGAGCTGGATGATCGTTCAAGTTGTCATGTAATGGTTACTACGACTATCCAGCGCAGAGACTCGCATGAATGTATGCGTTCTTAGAACGAAAAAAAATAAGATAAAGGATGATAATAAAAAAAAAAGAAAAGATAAAGATAAAAAATGAAAAAATGGAAAGAAAGTGAATACGAATAATAAAACAAGTCGGAGTGAAACCGAATAGTGTCTTAACCTCTTGAGACACGTATAATTATTATGGTTGAATTATCTATGTGTATACTACTCAATACAGTATACGGATCTGATGATATAAATGAAAAATATATAGATACAGTACTAAAGTGAGAATATTACCGGACCGTCATTTTAAAAACAATAGATTCAACCCCCCCCCCCCCACATTGGTTCGAATAAAATTGTACCGTAATACTAACTGTATATAGCACTCACAGCCTAACGACAGAAGTTTGTTGGTAAAAATTGACACAATTTATTCGCTTGAATATAAGGCAATACCGCATTGGCACGCAGTATTATCGGAAAAATGCATTTTTTGAACACTGTAATAAAAAATCGATATAACGCAGGTGCATTGAGATTTTCAACGACCACATTAAAGACATCATGCAATTGCAATATTTCACACTGACCAAATTATTAAGGTTAAAATCTCCGCCAGCGTCGTTGCCATCACAGCCCCCGTAATGTGTTTACTAAGGCAAGGACGGTGTTATCAAATGCATAATTATGTTTTAATGGAATAGTTTTAATAGACAATTCGCAGGTGTGTTGAGCCAGTGTATAGAAGGAGAGGGGGACATAGCAGGGATGACTGCGTATATATATATACACACTGGGCCGGTGAGTAAGACGGAGATTGGATGATAGATAAGTGGAAAAGCGCGAGAGAGATATTTCGTAGGTATAAATAGCATTTCTTAACAACGAAAGAACCGATATATGCCCTATGGTCTAAGAGGAGCCAGGAAATATGAGACGAGGCAGCAGAGAGAGAAGCTGAGTGTCACACACACCTATAATTGGCCACTAGAACACCAATCTTGTTATATCAGTATATAGCAATCAGGATATATATAATAGTAGTGCTCGAGTGAGGTGAAAATCCATGCTAGACCAGTATATCAAAATCGCGAGACACGATACAGAGCGGGATCGGCATACCTACAATACTCGACCACCCCACCTCAGAAAAAAAGTGGAACCCCTCCATCTATAAAATCAATCATCAGATGGGACCACCATCCCCCCCGTGGGGAAAATTGGATCACACATGGTCCTAGAACTTGTTATAAACCCGGCAGGTGTTCTGAAGATCGAGAAGCCCGCGCATATTCTCGTTGTCTTTGAATCACCTTTTGAATTTGAAATTGTATTATTGAAGGTAATCAATGTAGTGAAAGCCTACAGTTGCACAGTTTGTTTTTAGCCCCGGTGTTACAGCAGACTAATATTAATAGGTCTCCTTACGGTCTTGAAAACACAGAGTTATTAAAAAGAATTGTCCTTAGACAACCCGAGAGAGAGAGAGATATGACAAGCATGTCACGTATCTAAGGAGCTTATGCACGAGTAGGGAAAAAAGTTAAAAAGAAGCCCGGCCACCATCGCACCCTCGAGCAGGGGTTAGCGGTGCTCGTATGGAACGGTGGGACGTGCAGGCTTGAAGATTTGAAAGGGAAGTGGTGTGGAGCGCGAATATGAGCCTTTTATTTTTGGGTGACCCAATTTATCATTATCTCATATATATTATAAAATGCTAAAGTTGATTTTAACCAGGAATCATATAAACATGACACATAGAGACACGAGACAACTATGGCGATGATAGGTAAGAATTCCAACACCACTTATGAAGAGCGAATCTATTAATCTACAGGAGAGGAACACACAACCGTCGTGCAGAGAGAGAATATGATCACCGCACACAATATAATTTGCACTTCATGGCACCATGTGACATTACCTAGTCGAAATTTATAAACTATAGAGACGATACGAAGTGTATGAAGAGCGAGCAATAGATGGGTGTAAGACGGAGGAGCGAGTCAGGCATAACTATGGGAGCTTTAGAGGTAAGTGTCACACTTCCTAATTATGACTTGCAGAGAGAGGAGTGAATGAGATTGATCAGGGTTGAGCTCTGCATAAATGGGTGTTGAGTGAGCAGAATTGTTATGAAAAGAGCAAGCTAATCTCCGCGAGAGATAAGACGCAAACAAGGAGACAAATCAGACAAGGTCCGCCCAGATAGAATGGCGGATCTTACTCCTTTAAACAGAAGTATAGAGAAACTCCTGCAATGGTAGAGCGAATGCGAAATCAATCATGAACTTAGCCTGTGTGTTATTCGACCTTTCCTGTCAACTCATGTTTTCTAACGTAACGTATACTATATAGAAAAGAAGGAGACGGAGAGCTACAACGATACAATTTGAGGATGTATTACATCGATAGAGACTCACATACTGATCAACGATTAAATGAGATCCGGAGACAGGGAAGAATAAGGTCGCGTTGTACTGAGACGACATGTCTATCACAACGAAAACTGAGTAGCATGTTTACCGGGAGCGTGAATAATGGGAAATAATGACCTACCATAGAGACTCGAAGGAAGGGCAAAATGTAGAGTTGCAACGCCAGCTAGGTCGCCATTGTTTTTTAACGAGTTCAAAGAAGTATAGTTTTGGACAGCCAATGCGGCCGACTAGACCGAAACAGAGAGTTTTCTCTAGGAGTCACGCCATTGTCTACAATTGTCTATGATCTGGTATACGACGTAAGCGAGAGTATGGATTCGAACAGAAAAATATTCAAAGATTATTTCTAGTTGGCACCACAAAACAAGTGGAGTACGAGGTGGGCGGTAGTTAGTATATATGAGAGAGACACACAGAGCTATGAGACAGGTCCGGAGGGATGAGCTCGAGAGGCGCACACAGTGTCATATCTGGTATAATATAGCAGCTATAGTGAGAGGAGGTAATTTCGATGAGGAAGAGTGGATTACTTGAGAGAGAGATATATGCCGATGTTTAGATGCGCGGAGTGTGAGAAGATAGTATATTATGATCACTGCAATGCTGGTGGTCGAACGTGCGACCTAATTCACAGATGACAATGAGAGAGATAACACTACCTATTATCGAGTAGATATCACAAGAGCGGAATGAATCTATCCAATATGATTGGCTTTCGCCAAGATTAGGGCGCGAACACCTTTTCACTAATCACACACTACGAGGGAGAGACTACAACACAGGGATATCGCGGCAAATTGCACGTTGATGACACAGTTCCCTAAGCCGAAATCACGGAGAATCCCCGACAAAACCGAATGAAGAGGCGGACGTCTTCTCTTTAAGACAGGTTAGCATTAGAATCGATGGGTCACAACGAGCCGTTCAGAGACTATGTGTCCGTTCGAACCGTGTATTAGCTACTGTGTTAACAGAATGAACACGGTAACGCGACACTTATATGTCTGAAGTGTTCTGATCTGTCAAAAAAAGCGGTGCAAGTCTGGGCAAGATGTTCATCACGGTTTTTTGAGAATATATGAGATCATCAGAAATAAAAGAAAGACATCACAAGCGGTCCATATGTGAGAGCGACGCTTGGGCACTATGACTCTATATCTAGCGGCGCATTGGCTAGTCCAATAAATAATAATGCGAGAGTAACGCCAGGCAATGGGGTCCCCTACGTGAAGGCTGTCTCTCTTATGCTTCGGCTTCGTCTGATAGGAGAATGTAGAGGTCATGTCAATGTAACGATACAATATCGGTTCCGGAGAGTGATCAAGAGTTCATCGAGCAGGCAATAAGGCATGAGTTGGATTTCCAAGTTATATCACGCGTTACACATTTATGGAGTAATGTCGTGAGTGCAGAAGTCTAAATCCGTCTGCTTCTTCACTAGAGTAGTTGAAAAGAAAATCGGCAAGAAATATAACACCACAGGGCCTAAAAACAGAGACACTCGCATCACAAAACGTATTCGCATGGAGATATATGTCTTCTAGTGACTCGCTCATCTTCCTCCTAAGAGTCACACAGGAGAGTAAATGGCTGGAAGGGGGTGGACCTTGTTGTTGACTCAGGGTAGACTACTGCGATATCCGGTGTAGAAAGATGTATCCTCTCCGCTAACGAACCAAAATGGTGAATAACGTAAGAAATCTAAGATACAAAAAAAAGAGCCAAGTGAAATGAAGACTCGACGACTGGGACAATCAAGGAGAGATATAACCACAGCGAGAGGAGTATAATAAGAGATGGATCCAAAGCTCCACGCCGTGACCGAATATGGAGTTTAACCCATTGAAGGAATTGTAGATAGTATGAGATTACTGCCAAAAGATCAATTAGAGAAGTGAGAGATGTAAGTGTAAATCACACATAGCACACCACTGTGCATATAATGTGCATATAAATATAAAGAGATTACTCTGCCACGAGCATTATCATATATATATAGCATCATCTGATTATATCAATTACTTTAGTGAAATATTAAATGAGAAAATAGATGCCTATACAAGTAAGGTGTTTTCCTGCATTCTGGATGGTTATATGATTCCTGGTAAAATCAACTTATGCAATTTTATAAATTATAGTGAGTAATGTAATTTTGGGTCACCAAAAAAAGGGGGAGGGGGGGGGGGGCTCGTAATCGCCTCTGCTATGGGTTGATCTAGTCTGTCCATGATCTTTGCTCTATATATTTACATGGGGAACGAAAATCAATACGTCGTTCACTGCAAAGAAGTAAGGAAAGACCTATTAATATAGGTCTGCTAAAAACAGCGCACACACAACTTGGTCGCAAACATGTAAGGCTATACCACATACATGATATACTTCAATCAATAATAACATTCAAATATCAAAAAGGGCTTCAAAGACAAAACATGCCGGGCTTTCCTCGATCTTCAGAACACCCATGCCGGTAAAACAAGTTCGGGAACCATGTTGGATCAGAAGTTTCCCACGGGGGGAGGGGCCAATCTGACTGAGATCTGGTAATCAGCTTGGAGGGTTCCATTACTTTTTCTGAGTGGGTTGTCCGCGTATTTTAGGACTAGCGTTAACATGTCTATTGCATATCACAGGGTTTACTACAATCTGAAGCAAACAATTATATCGTATTAAGAATTAGTCTATTTGCTCAATGGTCAAAAACCCGTGTGCATGTAGTGCACAATCAGCTTCTTACAACGGCAGTTCGTTTCCAATCATCTTGCGTAATCAAAGCTCGTGTAGGGCGTAGAAGAAACATGCTCAACTACACACTTTCAGTTGGAAAAGTAGCAAGCCGATATAGGCCACATCTCCCGTAAACATTCACCGCGCGTTATTTCAATACAGTAAAAATACACTCATGGTCCCCCTTTCTCTTATTTACCGGTACTGAAACCATCCACACACTGCGCATTGTCTATGAAACTATCATATAAAAACATCAAATAGTGCATGATAAACCCGTCCTTTGCTTACGTTACTAGAGAGAGAAATCAAACATTACTGGGCGCTGGTCGCAGCAACGACGTGCGGAGGATTTAACCCGTACATAATTGGCAAGTGTGAAAATATTGCAATAGCACTGATGATCTTTTATTGGTCGTTGTGAAAACTCAGGCTACCACTCAGGTCAGACGCTAAAGTCCCGGATTTTATATTCGAGTGACAGCCAAATTGAGAGTTAGTGATGTCCGATAAAAGATGTTCATCTTTTGCCCATCCGACGGTGCGTAGTCGAGTAGTCAGTGAGAAAATTGCCGTATATCAAGCGAAATGAATAATGTGCAGAATATGGTTACCAACAAAGTATAAATATAGATGACTAAGAGAACTGAAGATCAATGTCAAAAACTTGTAAGTGGAGCAATGATTTATGGACAAAGAAGAGACAAGAGCAGGAGGAGAGGGGGTTAAGTGAAATTAAGATCCTGTAGTAAAATAGGACGCGGTTCAGAGAAGGTCTCCACTAGTAACTGTATGATAAATCAATATATACAATTCATTGATGCCATATTGAATTCCACAGAAAATTAAAATATGACATTAGGGCAAGAGGTTAAGATGTAACACTACTATCGGTTTTCAGCTCCTCGACCTTTTTTATTATCCGTATTTCAGTCAAATGCTGCACCCGAGGAGGGGTCGATACATGTAGAGAGAGCAGTTGGTAGAGCACCTATCATGGTAGAGTATTTCGCGATAAAAACCGTTACAAGTCGAACTGCAGAAGCTCACGGCACCTAAAATAAGCTTTCAGGTCTTGGCATGTTATATATAGGTTGTGGAGCTGGAGACCTATCTAACTAAAGGCAGGACGTAAAATTAGAAATAAGCGCAGTAAAGAACGATGGGTGTGACTATCAACGGACAACGGAAAAAGTGGCAGTCAGCCGAGTTCGGTTCCGGCGGCCAGTTGGTGGAGCACCTGACGAGAGATTCAGGGGACCCAGGTTCGAATCCTGGTCTGGGTCCGTTGCATTTTTTTCCCTTCCTGTTACACAACAATAAAATTTAGTAACTGACAATCTTTTTTTAACATCATAAAAAGTTACAAAGAAATTTATAAATGCCTGAATATTTGACGTTGAACGACTAGCTGTGTTCTAATATTGACTGGCCTGCATGTGTACACAGCGATGCAGGCAAGTTAACACACTTCCGTGTGTGTTTGTTGGACTGTGTACATTCTGTGCAAATAATTACGTCCCATTGATATCATCTGTCAACATCGAACTAAATACTGGATACATCTTTCAGAGTGGTAGACCTAATTTCTGTGGAAACGAGCGGTTATTCATATTCAGTGAGGGGGCAACAAAAACCGAATATGAATAACCCTTCATTTCACAGAAATTATCATAATAGTAGACCCTTCGATCTTGCGTCTTTCGTCAACAAAATTTCAATGCACCTAGTCTTCTGTTTCCTTTCCACCATTGAACGATTTAAAAAAAAAAATTGTCATACTTTCAATATACCGATGGACTTACTAAATTCACGGCAAATTGCACAAACCATCACAACAGCGAAAAATAAGGGACCGCCAAGCCAGTACATGATATGCCCTCATATATTTTGGACCCAGGGGGCCTAACTCCTTTAAAAACATCGGAGGAGTTGCGAAGATAAGAGTATTTTGAATAGCAAAACCTAAGTCCAAGGGCCCTAACTCATTT
>CAJDSM010154922.1:0-10740 GCA_903981925.1 Ostrea lurida
ACCTTAACAATCCAGAACTTTTCTCAGTGCAGGCGGCCATTACAGCGCTAGAACACTAATTAACATTCTGACTATATCTTTCATTTATACAGTAATGTACAGTTTATAGTCATTCAATTGGCGGCTTTTGGACAGAAGAAAGGCAATATATAAATGAATATAAAGTTGAATATGTGTAAAAGTGATGGATGTTCCCCGACCTTCATCTAACCAATACAATGCTTCATCTGACAATGACTTACACAACGATCAGTAACTGTTGGAATGTATCTTTGATACATAAAAGGTAAATATTGAGTGACCTTAACCTTTACAGAATGGCCATGAGTGACATTTACCTTTGCTTATTCCTTATTTGCGCTCCACCTGATCAACATTTATTAAATATCTTTTTTGAAACGAGGAGCTTTTTTTCTCGTGTAAGGTATGTCTTATGAATGACACCGAACTTTCAGATATGACTTTGAGATATAATTAGATCAAACGTTCTATAATGATGAGGTATTCTTTTTTAGAAATGGAAGTTTATTTTTTTTTATTAAAAGTATGTATTTTGAGTGACATTAACATTTACAAAATTATTCTTTGACTAAAAGTTAGTTGCCTCTTAGTAATTTGTGTGATATATGATAAATACATGTACTTGTTCAAGAACTGTTGAAATAAGAATTTTCATGATGCAAGGTAAATGTTTTGAGTGACCTTGACTTTCCAAGATGACATTGAGTAACTTTTACCTGAAATACATACCTGCTATTCATTTGTGGGATTTAAGATAGACAGTTCTTCAAAATCTGTTAAAATAGGGTTTGTTTCTATTATAAATGTATATTTTGAGTGATCTTGACCTTTGAAATAATCTTTGTCCAAAAGTAACATGTCATATTGAATATTCGAGATGCCTCAATGAAGAAAAGTTTAGGGTATTGGAACTTACACGTTATTAAACCGTTCAAATATAGAAAATCTATTCGTTCTAAGTAACCTTGACCTTTCCAAATTGACCTTGGTTCACAAACCTTTGTCTAAAGAAAAATTTTGAAGTGTATCAATTTATGATCGAATGATTAAGAGATATCAGCTCAGACGGACGAACAGACGGACGGACAAAAAACAGAAACGGCGACTATATGCTCCTCTGACATTTTTTTGGAAAATACCTTATGTGCAGTTGAAACTAACTTAACCCTGTTGATGTCGATGTCATGGCAGTAACCAGGGGGGTGCACTGGGTGCACATGTACCACCCATTATACAATAAACTTCTCAGATTCCTAGGGTTTTACCTATTGTACACTTCCCTGGACCCGTCCTACACCCGCAGAGGATCTAACACGGCTCTCAAACGCATTGAAATATCTCAGTTACCGGGAGCTTTGCCCCATGGACCCCATATGAGCACCAGTTAGGGGCCTGACTAACCGCCATTGCCTTAGTATTGTGCACCGCCAATGGAAATTCCTGGTTACGGTACTAGATTTGTTTACCACAGAGAAGTTACAGTAACTTTATCAGTAACACATCTCTGGAAATTCTTTGACAAAATGTGAAGTTTTATTTTAAGTATTCTCAGCTTTATTTTTAATGTACATTCACACTATGAATAACATGCCAGTATTTTCCCCGTATGACTGATGTCATCGAAAATATCAATATGTAATAATGTATTGAGATGAATAACTGAAGAAACATTTCTTCCAAGGGGAACTAGGATTCACTGGCTGCATTGAGCTGTACAGTATTAATAAGAGTAGTTTTACACCGACTTAATCTTACGTTTATTCATGTCATAATTAATGCATATTTAAGTTGTACATGTAAGCTCGGAGGGAGGGGTCTCAACCTATACATCCCGCTGATATTTTCAACACTATTGTCATTTTCCTACTAAATTTGACTACGGTATAAGAAGCAGGGTCCCCCCAATATTTCCGCAAAATCTCAAAAAAAAAAAAACCACAAACTCGCCCATTTCAAAAGAAATCTAAATAAAGTGGGTATAGGTTTCGATTGCATAGAAAAAGTTTAAAATCCCCATATTCTTTTAATCGCTTCCGGTTTGACGATCCGAGATAGTGGCGGCCAAACATATTTACGTATGTTAGATTGTTTCTTACAAATCTAGAGTTTCTATATCCTCGAGTTTCAGTTCTTCTTTTACCGATCGGAGAATATTGAAAAGATAACATTTGAATTTGGTCGTTCCAAACAACCCTCATTTTTCCAAACACAACAAACGATAAATCATCTACAACCGGAAAGTTTATGTAGATCTTACAAAATAAACTCTTACTTCACTTCAGACATTTATAATGTTTACAAAATGTGTAAAATTCAGTCAACAAACTTAAATCCTTTCATCAACCTGAGACAAATAATATGAAATGGCTCAATCCCATAGAGTCCCTCTGTCTTGGTGTGGTGTCCATGCGGGATGTGGGTTTGTTTGGGATTTGGTAGAGTGTCTTGTGGTTGAAAAAAAACTGAGATATATGATGGAAGGCCTTTCTTGAATAACCGAAGTGGGCGTCTTAACTTCCGTGTGGGATATATAATTTTTTTGAATTTTAAAGGAGACTTAACCAATAGTAAGGTTTTTGAATATTGAAAGGGAAAAAGATTTGAAAACTACGATTTTTTCGTTCACTTCGGTTGACGACCGGAGTTTAACGCCGAAAATTATTCAACCCTTGTACATCTATTGGTATTAATAAGTGAACGTTATCATCCTGAAATTTGATCAGTTGTTTTTGTCTTATTCCTTCGGTTTTCTGGAGAAGAATGAGACACAATATTTTGAAATTGTGGACACTGTATCTGACGACCGGAGGTAGACTTTTTACAAAAACTTTTTGACGTTACACTCGAGATTATTTTGTAGTTGTCTACAATTACCGTAAATCAAGTCAAAAAACCTTTATTTGTAAGCCCCTGAGATATATGGCCTCCTGAAAATGAAAACGCACGGAGATATCTAACTCTCCACAACAAAATGTTAGTTTAATAATAAACATCCTCATAAAATTGAATACTATAAATCGATTCACCCAATCATGAGGAACTATAAATTCAATAGCCTTATTGTGAAATTATTGTTGTTTTGAGTACTGAAAGCGTCTTTTATATTTGTTATTGTTGTTATTTATCATTTATATTCTTTGTCTGAAGCTTATAAATAAAATAAAATATGTAATATTCAAGAGATGTAAGGGTTGAAGGATGGGATAGTTAGAGCCGAAACTAAAACAAAAAACACAATAACAACTTTCCCCCTACTGTTATTTATTGAAACTACCCGGAAGTGGAACGTTTCGACCTTCCGGTGAGTGTGTAAAACTGTCTTTAAGATACTTCGAAAGAAGCTATAATGTGTATAGGTTGTCACATCAAAAGAAAATATTTGAAAATTACGATATATTTTATCCTTCCGGTGACGACCGGAAGTGACGGCCGACAGGCTCCAACCCCCCTAACATTGTTCACGGTAAGTTAAGATCTATCATCCCTGAAAATTGTGTACTCTATCATCTTGTAGTTTTTGAGAAAAATGTGGATCATGAAGAAGCGCAAATATGTGTATCTTGCGACCGGAAGTGAATTTTCCAAAAAAGAAAAAAAAGGTATAAGTTATGTCAGTGGCAGAATCAACTCTGTTTCTTCCACAATCTCAAAGAGACGTTAAAGAAATCTGGTCCCGAGCATCTCTGAGAAATCGTCCGGACAAAAATAGGAAAAATAATAATAATAATAATAACTGAAACTCATTACGAGTAATGAGAGGTCTTCCGTTACACTGAACTTCCATGATGACGATCATTTCTGTAAGTGTGTCGACATAATCAGAAGAAGTAACCCGAAACACGTCTCGTATTTTTTTAATCTAGATATATAAGGCTCTAAAAAATATGAAAAGTCTTTTTGAAATGACCGGAAAGTGGAAATGTTTTCGACAATCCAATGCCAGTGAACTGGTTTTTTTTTCTAATATTTCCAAAAAGAAATCTAATAAATTGGTATAGTTCGATTTGATAGAAAAAGTTTAAAAATTCCCATTTCATTATCAACTTCGGGTGAACACGGAAGTTTGTGCCAAAAATATTTAACGTATGTTCATAGATTTGGTCTACAATCCAGTCTATCATCCCCCCTGAGGTTTCAAGTGTCTCTGTCTTTACCCTATATCCGGGATATTTTATGATGAAAGAGGGGAAAAAAGGGAGAACTTATAATGAAATAATGTAAAAAAATAAAAAAAAACAAGATAAAAAAAAAACTAAAACAATATATTTAAATAAAAAAAAACTCAACAAAAAACTTAAAATACAAACAAAAATACACTAATTATAATATTAAGTAAAATACAAGTAAAAATAAATTTACCAGAATAATTAAAGAAAAATCAAAAAATCGATAAAACGAAAAAGTAACGTGGTGAGAAAAAAATAAAAAAAAAAAAAAAGACAAAAAAACAATACAAAAGACAATAAAAATAGAAAATAAAGACAAATTGATAGACGAAGGATCAGAAAAAAGAGGAAGGGGTGGGTATGAATAGATAAAAAAGGAAAGATTGGCAATAGCAAGAAGCCCCAGTGGTATCGGGGGACCGAGGGGAGAACGAGAAAAAAGAAGAAAACAAAAAAAGGTAAACAGAACACGCAAACAAGCCCCCCATCCTTGATTTGTGACCACCGGTATCTCACAAACCGGAAGTAGAATTTGTACCAAAATTAAAATTTACTCAACTTCAGAACATTTATAAATGTTTTACAAAATGTTGTTTAAAAATTAAACCTCAAAAACATGGAGTGAATAAATAAAAGCAAAAATGGGAAGTGGTGAAAAAAAAAGGGAAAGATGTTAAGTTGTGGTATGTTGGAATTATAAGCGAGATATAGGCGGTGTAAGATATGGAGTTATAGTAATGAAAGGCATTTCTTTTGAATAAACCGGAAGTGGCGCTTGAATTTCCGGTGAAATATTAAATGAGAGACTTAACAAAAATGGTATAGGTTTTAAATTTGAAAGAAAAAAGATTGAAAACTAACGACTGTTTTTTCAGTTTGTCTATAGTGTTGTGTGTGTATGGAAACCCAGAGCTGCGATGATGAGAGTGATGACGGACCAGGAAAGAAAAAGTGGTGGAAAAAGAAAGAGGAGAAGAAAGAATAAACGACCGAAAGGAAAGAAATAATGTGTTCAAACCCTTTACCATCATTTGTCTATAAAGTCAACGGTCATCATCCACCTGAAAAGTTTGAAAGATGTCTGTTCTTATATGCGGTTTCTGAGAAAATGAGACAACACAAATATTTTAAAAGTGGACACATGTATACTGACGCAACAGAAGTAGATTTTACAAACTTTTTGACGTAACTTCGAGGAATATTTGTAGTGTACAAATACGAGTTAAAATTTCAAATCAATAAATTTATTATGTAAAGCGAGATCATTTATGGCTCTTGAAAAATGAAAAAATGAAACTTTGTTTTGAAAATAACCGGAATACAAAAAAAAACAACGAAAATACACGTGAACAAAAGAAAATAAAGTGAACCAATGCAACGGAAATGATGCCCAATTAAAGGTGTATATGGCTATTAGTCCTTGAAACCAGTGGACAGAATAACTGTTCTACGCACTTCAGAGTGGGGTAAACTGTTTTAGATACTGTCGAATTAAGAAGCTTAATTAATGTGTATAGGTTTCACATCAAAAGAAAATATTTTTAAATTACGATATATTTTTATCACTCCCGTGACGATCGAAGTGACGGCCGAACAGGCCCAACCCCCAATATTCGATCTACTAAGTAAGATCTATTCCATCCCTAGAAATTTGGTGACTCTATCTCTTGTTGTTTTTTGAGAAAAAATGTGGATCATGAAGAAGCGCAAATATTGTCTATCTTGCGACCGGAAGTGAATTTTTCAAAAAGAAAAAATTGCATAAAGTTATTAATTGTCAGTGAGATCAATCTGTAAATTACAAAAATCGTACGAGACATCTCTGAGAAATCGTCCGGACAAAAATGGGAAAAATAATAATAATAATAATAAGAAGAAGAAATAAACAGTACAATCAGTATAAGGTCTTCCGTCTGAAACGGAAGACCTTAACTAGAAACTCATTACGAGTAATGAGGAGGTCTTCCGTCTACTCAGCTGAATTCCTGATGAAAATATTTCTGAGATAGTGTGTGGACATAACAACGGAAGAAAAGTACCGAAACAACTGCTCTTTTTAATCTAGATATATGGCTCAAAAAATGATGAATGTCTTTTGAAATGACCGGAAGTGAAGTGTCGACATCCAATGCAGTGAACTGGTTTTAATATTTCAAAAAATCTAATAAAGTGGATATAGGTTTTAGATTTGATAGAAAAAGTTTAAAAATTGCCCAATTTCATTTATCACTTCCGGTGACGATACGGAAGTGGCGGCAACAGAATATTTAACGTATGTAGATTTGTCTACAAATCAAGTTATCATCCCTGAGAGTTTCATAAGTGTTTGTTCTTTACCTGATACGAGGTTATTGAGAAAGGAAAGGATCACTTGAATTTGTGGGACAGACCGTATTCACCCAATTACCAAAATGTGAATTTTACTCTCACTTCAGACATTTATAAGTTTACAAAAATGTGTAAAATTCAAGTCAAAACTTTTATTTCATGAAGCGAGATATATGGCTCTGAAAATGAGATAATGAAAGGCTTTCTTTTTTGATATAAACCTTGAGTGGGCGGTGCAAACTTCCGGTGGAAATATTTTATTTGATATTTTAAAGGAGACTTTAAACAAAATCGGTATAGGTTTTAATTTGAAGAGAAAAAAAAGTTGAAAACTACGATTTTTTTCGTCACTTCCGGTGTGACGACCGGAAGTAACTGCCTTGAAAAAGATTATGTTCATTCTCCTTTGTATCACGTGTGTCTATAATGTCACGTCTATCATCCCTAAAGAGTGTTTGAAGTGTCTCGGCTTTATCCGTTTCTTGAGAAAATGAGACACAAATATTTGAAATTGTGCACTGGTATCTGACTGACCGGAAGTAAGTTTACAAAATTCTTTGACGTAACTCGAGATATTTGTAGTGTCTACAATATAGGTAAATTTTCAAATCAAAAACTTTATTTGAGAAGCGAGATATATGGCTCTGAAAAATGAAAAAATGAAACTTTGTTTTGAAAATAACACTGGAAGTGGACGTTCATGCTTTTCCGGTTGTGTTGAGTAAATGTTTTAGATACTTCGAAAGAAGCTTATAAATGTGGTATAGGTGTTCACATCAAAAGAAATATTTTGAAAATTACAATATATTTTATCACTTCGGTATAACGACTGGAAGTGACGGCCGACGGAGGTGTCCAACCTCACCCTATTCATTCGTCTTACTATAAGTAGATCTATTCTCTGAAATTATTTTTGTGACTCTATCTCTTGTAGTGTTTTCTGAGAAAAAAGGTGGACATATGAAGAAGCGCAAATATGTTCTTAATTTGCGATCCAGAAGTGAATTTTCAAAAAAGAAAAAAAATGTATAAAGTTTATGTCATGATGGAATCAACTCTGTAAATCTCAAAGAAATCTACCGAGACATTCTGAGAAATCTGTCCGGACATAAAATGTGAAAAATATTTATAATAATAATAATAATAATAAACAGTAGAATCAGTGTATAAGTGTCTTCCGTCTGAAACGGAAGACCTTAATAATAAAAAGTACATCAGATATAAGGTCTTCCAGTCTGAAACGGAAGACCTTAATAACTAGAAACTCATTACGAGTAATGAGAACGTTACTCCGTATACAGTGAACTTCCTGATGAATTATTTCTGATATGAGTGTCGATATAATCCACGAAAGAAGATAGATAACCGAAACCACTCTCTTTTTGAGCTAGATATATGGCTCTGAAAAATGAAAGTCTTTTTGAAATGAGACGGAAGTGGACTGTTTCGACTATCCAATTTCCAGTGAACTGGTTTTATTATTTCAAAAGAAATCTAATAAAGTGGTTATAGGTTTCGATTTGGATAGAGGAAAAAGTTTGAAAATTTCCCATTCTCTCTTTTCCTCTTTTGGGTGACGACGGAAGTGGCGGCAAAGATATTTTAACATATGTAGATTTGGTCTACAAATCAAGATTCTTATCATCATAGAGTTTACAAGTTCATGTCTTACCTTGAATACGGGAGATATTTGAGATAGAAGACGATTTGAATTTGTGAGACACCTTGGTATCTTCACATACGGAAGTAGATTTTACCAAAAGTAAAATTTACTCTAACTTCAACATTTATAAATGTTGATACACAAATGTGCAAAAATTCAATGTCAAAAACCTTATTCATAAGCGAGATATTACTGGCTCTGAAAAATGATATAATGAAAGGGTTTCTTTTGAATAACCGGAAATCGGGCGTCTTAACTTCCGGTGGGGTAAACTACACTTGTATTTTGATATATTTTAAAGGGGGACTTAATCGAATATGTAAGGTTTTAATTTTGAAAGAAAAAGATTGAAAACTACGATTTGTTTTCGTCACTTCCGGTGAGACCGAAGTAACGAGCCGAAATATTCAACTCCTTACATCTTGTCTATAAGTCAACCTATACATCCCTGAAAGTTTGAGAATGTCGTCTTATCTCGTTTTTTGAGAAAATGAGCACACAATTATTTGGAAATTGTCGACACCGTATCTGACGACTGGAAGTAGATTCTAACGAAAACTTTTGACTTTACTCGAGATATTTGTAGTGTCTACAATATACGTAATATTTCAAGTCAAACATTTATATTTATAAGCGAGATATATGGCTCTGAAGAAAATGAGAAAATGAAATTTTGTTTTGAAATTAACCGAAGTGGACGTTTCTGACTTCCGGTGTGGGTAAATGTTTTTAGATACTTTTCGAAAGAAGCTTGATAATGTGGTATAGGTGTTTCAACATCAAAAGAAATATTTTGAAAATTACGATATATTTTTATCACTTCCGGTGACGACCGGAAGGACGGCCGACATGCTCACACACCTAACATTCGTTCTACTAAGTAAAGATCCTATCATCCTTAAAATTTGGTGACTCTATCTTTGTAGTTTCTGAGAAAAAAGGTGGACATGAAGAAGCGGAAATATGTCGTATCATGCGACCGGAAGTGAATTTTCAAAAAAAGAAAAAAATGTATAAAGTTATTGTCAGTGAGAATCAACTCTGTAAATCTCAAAGAAATCTACCGAGACATCTCTGAGAAATCGTCCGGACAAAAAATGGGAAAAATAATAAATAAAAATAAACAGTACAATCACTATAAGGTCTCCGTCTGAAACGGAAGACCTTAAGTAATAATAATAAACAGTACAATCAGTATAAGGTCTTCCGTCTGAAACGAAGACCTTAATAATAAGGTCTTCCGTCTGAACGGGAAAGACCTTAATAACTAAACAGTAACAATCACTATAAGGTCTTCCGTCTGAAACGGAAGACCTTAATGATAATAAAACAGTACAATCACTATACAGCTTCCATCTGAAATGAAGACCTTATATAATGAAACAGAGTAAAACAATATTTCCCAAACTTTGTTTGGGGAACATAATTATTCTTATTCAAGTAATTATTTCAAAGACAAATTTGTTTCTAGTACTTTAACAACTGTCTCTGTTGACATGCAATTTTTGAGTGTAAATTTTACTATCTTAGATTTTTAAAGAAGAAATGCAATTAAATATTAGTGATGTTCTAAATTGCAATGACAACCGTGCTGCATGGCGTTGGGGTGTTTCTACAATCTTGGTATACACAGGCATGTTGCTGGAATGAGTCGCTTTTCTATCAATGTGAATTCAATTTTCATCAATCTGTTAAGTCAATGGGTAGACAATTTAACATGTCAATGAATGATAATTTATTCGCTGGAATTCATCCTCTCATAAAAATTGTATAAATCATGAAATATTGTGACATTTTACCTGATATATGTAACCACAACCTGGGTATTTCATTACAAAATGCACTTACACGTAAAACAACTATATATATAAAGGTATAGTTATATACGAACATGGAGCAATCTCGTAAGTCCTAAATTATATAATATATATATATATATATATAATAATTAATATATATATATATATATATATATATTATTTATATATATATATTCCACCAAATAGGTGATTAAAAAAATATGCACACAAGTAGTAGTATAATAAAAATATTTTGAAGGCCGATCGAGTATATCCGACTAGTTTCTACAATTCTTCAGGAGTATAATGAACATTGCTAGGTTACATATCTTATTAATTGCGGTATATATATATATATATAGTACTATATATATATATATATATTTATATATATATTAATTATATTATATATATTTATATACTATATTATATATGTGTTGTGTGTGTTGTGTGTGTGTGTGTGTGTGTGTGTGGAATAGGGTCAGCAATTTTGGTATGATATATGTATATTTTCTACGGAAATGTGAATGGGTATGGTTTAAAAAATGTTGAATACAAAAAGGCGAAGTTAACATTGTGTCAACGTAATCATAATCAAAAAATACGATATACCACAAAATACGAGTGTAGGGCAAAACAATCCATACACCGACAAAAGCGGAGGTAGGAATCAGGTGCCAATGGAGGAGTAAAGCAGTCCCTCTCTGACCGGTCCACCGCGCGTTGAGCCCTTAGTCGAAATAAAGTAACGGATTACACCCGC
>CAJDSM010154961.1:0-12325 GCA_903981925.1 Ostrea lurida
ATACTTTGTTATTTCGCCATTTTATATATGCAAATTATGATTGTAGTTAAAAAATTATATCAAGAATATCAAGCTAATAGTGCCCCGGTAAGTATCACTCACTCTACTTCAGCTACATTTATAGTGTAATCCTGCAAATCAGAATCCTAGAATCTCTAAAAATAACACGATTTAAACAGACTGAGATACGAGAAAAGGATGTCCGCACGCACATTCATTTTCCTATCCAATTGTTATCACTTTATAACAAGCGTGTTTTTTCAATAATACATCCTCATAAAATGTTGTCACCAATTTAGGGAAATGTAACAAGTTTAAGCCTCGGTTATCTCGAAACCAGGCCTCGAGACTATAAACTGAGAATAGACATAAGTCAAAATTTTGATTACTTATCTCGTGGAACGTAGATATTAAAAAAACTTGTGGATTTTGAAAACATTCAAATACAAACTTATTCTGAAAATTTCATATGGTTATCAAAGATATTTTAAAAGTAATTGAAATTTTGAAATTTAGACTTAAGTTTATTCTCAGTTTATGGTCTTCGGACCAGGTCAAACCTGTTGCCATGAACCTCTAGATTGCTGGAAGAAAAATGTATATATAACATCAGGAATAAAACATGCCAAAAATTACTTTGGGTATCAATGGCACCGTTCTGTTTGACAGAGGAATGGCGAACTGCCCGTTACTGTTGGCAAATCTGGTAGGTTTTTCTGATTTGTCCGAATAAAATTTCAGGGGTTAAATAAGGACACGAATCGTCCTGCGTTAATTTTGAAGACGGAAAAAGTAAATTAAAGATGTTCTTATCTCCCCTCCAAAAAATGGACATGCTCTGTAGTTTTTGACTATCTGCAGCACAATGATCCGCAGATCTTTCTGGGTGTTTTTTGCCATCTTTCTGCGTGTTTCTGAAGAGTGGCAAAGTACATAGGATGTACTGGTTTTAGAGCAATACACACCACTCTTTGTCAGCGAATTTCCATTTTGGAATAATATACAATCTAATTCTCTGTATCAACTGGTAAATTAAAACACCATAATTTTCACATCATTTGTGTCAGTTAAAATGATGATGGATAAATTTATTTCATTAGTCTATTATATATAATGCATGAAATTCTACATGGAAAGTTCATTTAAGTGCATTTATCATATTGTAAACATATATAATTCCAATGCTTCCACTGGGGTGGTAAAATAAATCGTTGGTTGGAGAACTGATTGTCACTGAATGACAAGACATCTAAAAAAACAACCAATCTTATATTGTGCACGCTCGATATTCAATCCTCTAATTTTTTTGTTCCTTTTTATGGGGTTGGGGCTTGTGGGGGGGTTGAATCAATTGCATAGATATTTTCATTCAGGTCCGATGTTTTAAATACATTGTTGCTGCTGTGCTCTGTCCGACTGTGTTACATAGGAATTTGTCAAGATGTAAACAGCTACAGTTATTCGTAAACAAACAGTACACTATATTTAGTGTTTATATTTATATGCATAATTAAAAGGACAATAAAAGATAGGGTAGTTAAAGGGGGATTACAAAAGACATAAAATGTTAATTGAAACCAAAACATTAGATGATTTGTAAATTAATCGAAAAAGGCAAAGTGTACGTGGATTCATAGGACCCCGGCCATACTTAACATATCAATGCAATGCAAGCTGTACTGACAGGGTATTATCAAAATTTACTGGCTAACCGATATCACCAATTAACACTGCCATACATATAAAAAATTGGTCCTTAGAGATCTGATAAGGAAATATCAGCAAAAAATAAACATGGAGTAATTAGATTCAGATGAAAAAACTGGAGTAGTAATACTCATAGTGCTACATATTGAAATTATTATGTCAAATAGTGTAATGACAAAGAAGTAAGTTCGCCAAGCTTTCGCTGAGAACCCTATGACACAAAAGATCGTGCTTAAAAAAGTATTCAATACCACGTTGGATAATTTAATTAATTATAATTTCCAAAATTTGGGTTCGAATTTTTCCTCCATTTCATATGGGGTAACAGTGACAACAAATGAGTAATTCCTTTGGACCCCGAGGAGCCTATTGGTATCATACTTTTGACGCATAAGAGTGGAATTGTTTCTTCTAACTTATTTGACGCCGAGATTATTATAGTTTTAGCAGGCTCGCTTTTAAGTGCCCCAATATATGGTGGGTGCCGTCATTAAATGACCATGCCCACTGCTGGTAGGTGATTGTATGACTTACGCGTTTAGCGAGGAAAGTTAGTACTTCCGTCAAAACAAATTCGGTGCTAAAATACAACCCAAGTTTAAAGTATAGATACGTTGCCTAAAGTTAAGGTCATACAAGGATTGGGATAGTGCCAATATGCTTACTCATATTTCCTTGTTTTTGTTTAAATAGAGAGTATTAAATTATGAAAGTAATGTCACTCGGATAATAAAATTATTGAAATAATATTCCAAACGGGATCTCCCAGGGGTAATGTACATGTAAAAAGAGGATTGGTACGAAATTTCAGGAATTGCTTGTTCTGGGATCACGAACAAATAAGGTTTACATTGAATTCAACATTTTACTCTTGAATGACGGTTCATTGCTTTCAATTGTATTGCCTATTTTGCAAGTTTCCAGCCTGATGTGGATATTAATGCCGGATCATCATTTACATAACTCAATGCCAATGAAATCGGTGTCACGACTGTGATTTGTATCGCATTTTCTTTTAATAATAGTATGGCCAGTCATCAGGTCGACTTTCGTTACTTGAAGATATTGTAATTAGGATTTCATCCAATCACATTCTTTTGTGTCCCAGGTTTTGTCGACGAAATGCAAATACATGTGGAAGTCATCTTAGCGTCAAGGTCCAGGTTCAGACTTTTTTAGTTTGCAAAGTATCATATACCCCTTTTACCTAGCAAGGCTATCTGTAAGGAGGCTCTGAGAAGGTTTAAAGAATATATACATGTTAACCTAACAAAAGATCGAACACACACCCAATTCGAGCAAATGCGAAAAGAGTAGATTGATTCAGCGGAGCGCTTCCATCTTGTGGTTTTCTTTCATACTTGTTTAACAGTTATTCGTTAGTTTTAAATCTTAATGACAATTACACAATACTGACATTAGTAATCACTACTATGTTCAAATATAGTGAGTATACTGTTTATTGCAGGCATTCACATAATGAGTTCACACAGAAACGAAATAACAGATCTAACAAGTACGGTTGGAAGATGCAGGTGGCGGAATCCAGGATTGTAGAAAGGGCCATGTTGGTCCTTTGAAAAAAGGGCCTGCATCGCTGAGCGTTTGACAGGTCATCGGATGAAGCGTCCCCTGGGACTCTTGGTTTCAAGGCTTTTATAAGGTTATCTTAAGGTGTGTATTTAGCCAGGGTCGATCTTCATGTATTTTTTAAAAAAGGGTCCTGTGGCTCTCCGACTTGGGAAAGAATAAAAAAGTCGATATTGCTGAGTCATAATTCGGGGTGATAAAGGTAATGGATGTTGGGGTCGTAGATTTAGTTTTGTAAAATGGTATTGGGTGGTACAGCGGTGGGGGGGGGGGGTTGATTTGCCAATTATTTACACATCTTTATTTTCTTATCCTCCTAAAGTAATGGTGAACGGTAACGTCACGTCTATCGGACTTTGCTTAAGGGGGATTCTTTAAGTGGAGTTGATTCAAGATATATTGGATTTTTTAGGTAGAGGAAGGTGGCCGGGGCGGTCCTTTTTAAAGTTCTTAGGCTAATAATTCGCCCACGCCGAACCCCACCACCTGACCAACTTTTGAGAGGGCGCCATAGCGGCCGAATTCCTCCCAGGAATCCTCCAAAATGTTGGCCTTATTGATTGAACAACCAACTAGTTTTATACAGTGGTTGAGAGCTATAAAGTTTTCGTGTATGTCTATAAATTGATAATTATTGATCAGGTTGAATAAATGATACCCCCATCTAATATGTCCTGCCTGTTTTGAACATGAAACAAAGGTATGAGTTCCAATAGTAATAAAAAAATACCTATATATTATAACATTAGATATACGCATTACCATTTCCCAAATGTTAAAAGATTTTTGATAATTTGTTTATCTATGTGAGTCTTTTATATGCACAAGTGGTAATGATTCTTGTGTAGCTTATAATTGTTGAGGTTTAAAAAAGAGAAGAACAAATACAATGCTCCAATCCTGTATCCGTCATCAATCATGTTTCTTCAGTCCCAAAGTTAAATGCGGTTCGACAGGATTTCCTGGGAGGGCTACATTTAACTACCACACACGATAACTTCGCCTCGGAGATTCTCATCGTGGGCCAAAGGTAAAATACCTTTTATTTTACTCAGTCAGATAAGTTCGTTATTCTCTACTTCAGAATTTTCATGTTCTTATTGGTTGGAAATAAAACCCGAAATCAGGACAACGCCTCAACATTTACAAGACAATTCAAGCGAATTTGATTTATTTTACATACCATTTAACAGGAAAGTATTGTCAATAAAAGTATACTAACTTTACATTCCATGTGCTTACAGTTGGTGTAAAGGCTGACAAGGAATCTACTTGGTGATTTACCACCAAAAAAGTGGAATCGTTACATCTGGGTGATGTTTATTTTTAAGCTGGACTGCGACCTGTGCGCAATTCTCCGATAGTTAATATAAATAGGAAATGAAAAACAGAATGAGAGCTCACGCTTAAGTAACGATCATGCACGGGCTCAAAGGAACTACAATCTAATTACGTATTGCATATTAATTAAAATATTTAGTGAATAGTGGAGATTAATGTGTACTGACCTAAGACGAAGAAGGATTTTTCTTGCACTATATTTTAGCAAATTCACCGGGTATCATATCTTAACTAAAATGAATTAAGTTCTCCATGACATCCGAATTAATGGGTCAAGAACATATGTGATTTATAACAGCCATTGTCCTAGCAACAACGTAAATTGTATTATTCTCGTCATGGCATCAAGATCGTCGTTGTGATCAACTGTCGTTATCAGACAAATATATAAAGGGACTAAACAAAGAGGACATGTAATATACATTTTTATTACGAATATAATATTCAAAGACACATAGTGGTTTAGATGACATCAATAATGATACAAGAAGAAACTTCGTTTTAACATAAGATCGAGTTGCCAAACAAATGTGGGGCGCAAACACTTAAATCAGTCCTAGAAAGATTAGTATCCGACGATATTCTTCATACATTCTTTGAGAGTTTAGCAAATGTCAGGGAAAAGCGTGGTAAATACTCGACATGATGGTATATAAGGAGACAAAATATGTATACTTTTTTCGCCAGTTATAATTTGCCAAATGGAAACGCTTATAACCAGATGTTTAGAAAATCATCGAAAAGATATATTGCATGAATGCAATCTAGAACCTAATTTGCGGAATACAATCTTTCTTAAATTTCTGTCTATCTTGTAGTGAAGTTACAGTTGTGTTACAAGTAGCAATGGCTGCACCTCGAATTCAGTCCAAATGCACATTATGCAGTGTAAACAAGTCATCCATCTGCCTGATGGATATGATTATGCGTCAACCAAAATGCTTCACTGTATGACGTGGCATTGAAAGGCAACACTTTGACGAGTGGCAAAGAACTGGCGTCTGGAGTTTCCCTAATTCTGAGTATGAAATTCCTCCAAGTTGGATAGATATAAGAATTTAGATTTTTGTTTTTAAAAAGCATGTATTGGCAATAATCTGTGATATGTCATCAAGTTGTTCATAATCAACATTTAATGTTTCCTGCAATGAACCATGAATACTTACTAGGCATGCTTCTGCAGGAAACCGATGAAGATAACGAATATTATGTCAGCGTTTTATCCTTCGTTTTGTCAGAAAACAGCCTATGGTATTAGTTAGTGATATTTGCCATTGCCATCATACACCTGTGTAGTAGAGGATGCTCGAGTACTATACGGCCATGTACCTTTGCAATGGAGAATGTATCACTCGGTATAGAATGTGTCCCTAAAGAACTTTTTGTCATTTTCCATGTTCCTGGTGTGATCAATCACCTGCGACTAGAAGAACGAGGGGATCGCAGCAACGACAGGTGGTCAAGAGGACCAGCGGGTCTCTTAAATTAACGCGTGATTTGAATGCATTTTCGCATGTTGATGCATTATTCTACAGTTCATTGTTTCTGCACCTTTTACATACAACACGCACGTCAGCGCACTGGTACATACGTATGTATGTGTATTGAGTTGATAATGCAAAGTTAATTTGGTAGGTTTTGTAGGGTATTTCATAGTTTCATGTAAAGATACTTGATTCTGAGTTGGTGGAGAAACCTTTGATTATAATACCACTTAGTCACCCCTGCTGAGATGATAAAATCCGCGCCCTACAGATTTGTGTGAGATTACATAACAACGGTCGAACCACTCATAGACGTCTAGACAACAGTTAATGATATTCCATAAAAAAATGTTGGCTGCGGCAAACTTTATGCGGCGTGTTGTATGGTTTACACCTTTTCTAAGGTATGGCATAAGTGGAAGCCGTTATACGGGAATGCTTTTACAACTTGTTAAAGTTATGTGCACATTAATTCTCGCACATCCACAAATGAGAAGCTTAAGGTATCCCAAATGCTGGCCATCTTTTTTTGATTTTTAATAGTCAAGTTTTTGCTATGATTTTATCTGACGTTGGTACGTGTGTACGTCGTTTGTCGTCACAGTAATTATGTAGCGGCGAAGACTCAGTGAATTACAAAGTTACTACTTATTGCAACACAGTGTGTCAAAGTTGATAAAAATATGAAGTAAGTGCTAAGCCATTTGTAATTTCATGACAGTATCAGGTATAATAAAGTATGCGCTGCAAGAGAGGGTTGACTGGACCAGGTAGTCACCCAGTTGAAACCATTGTGACCTCGGTGCGTTTTCGTCGGGGTAACTAATTTCCGAACTGATACCCTCTCTTGTAGTCATTATATTATATATTAATGTCAGTTCGTCGTTCGTATATATATTTATTTACATCATGCTACATTGTTAATTCAGAGGAATATTGGTTGATCATTGAGATAATAAATCTCCTTCGCTCGCTCGTCTAAACTTGATGTTGCAATCGATTAAGTAGTGGATCGTGTGAGTACCAAGACGTTGAAAACAGACAAAATACAACGATAAGTTATCCAAGATTCAGAACCCGATCGATGAGATATTGACTTGTCGCACTAATAATCCTCTCTTAAAATACGCACATGTTTGATACGTATATTTCTTAGTTAGCCATAGATTTTTAATCTTCCTCATTCAGCACGGAGCATTGATACTCTAATTCTTTTTTCACGGAAATCTTGTTTCTACTAGTAACTCCATACTTTATGTCTGTAGTCCCTGTGTGATAAAACATTCATTCTAAGGATTGTTATTCAACTTCAAATTCACAATCTCGATTAAAGAGTTATTTACCCAGTATTTCAGAACTGACTATAACCAAATCATCCTCCTGGTTTTAGGTACTTTATTCTCCTGAGTAATATACGCACCGGAATGCCACAAGTTTTCCAAGGATATTGAGAACTAATTCTGATTTTTTTTTTTTAGATTTGCTGTTGTGTCTTTGGCAGATTGTAACTTAGACTACTGATACACATGGGAGACCTTGTATGTAATGAATGATTGTTTCAGAAACCTTTGTTAGACTGCATTAATTCCTACTGAGAGATTTGACTACGAGTGTAATCCCGTTTTATTTATTTCGTGACGTACAGTCACCTCAAAGGGCCGGATGGTGACCTGTTAGCAGCATGATGTCTTACTCCGTCCATGGCACTGACTGCCTACCTTCCGTTTTTGTGCAGAGGTCCGTTGTGCCCTACTCTCGATTTTGTATATGTTTTTTGGGATAATGGTTACGTTTGACACAATGTAGACTTCGCCTATTTGCACAGTATATGAGTGACACTTCGTTTCAAAAGCAGATAGTACGTCTCTTCCTAGTTGGAATGCTGGTACGTGACTTTTGACAATTATTTTCTGCCGCTCATGTGAGTGGTTAGGGTGCAATCCTTTAATGGATAGTACATCCTTTGAGTGGACAATGCGCTCCGTTTGAAGGTATAGTGACGCTCTCACTTTGAAAGTAAAATGTTGCGTTTTATCATTGAGGCGTTGAGTAAACGGTGCAGTTCCGTTTTGATATACGCTCCATTGCAATGGATAAGAGAAGCTCTCTTTGGACGCGGATAGTGCGCTCACTTTTGAGTTGATGTAGTGCTCGCATACTCGACGGAGTACGTGTTCTTGTAGAGTGGATAATGCGTTCCTTTGATTGGAATAATCTATCGTTCCCTTTTAGGATAGTGCGATGCTCATTCTGAGTGATAGTTCCCTCTCTTTGCCCATGCATAAGGTTTAGGGCCCTACTTCTCAGATCCATTCCGGATCAAATCTCTTCTTTGTCAAATAACCGTGCATTTAGCCGTTAAAATATGAAGCACTTTCGTGAACGATGGTAACTTTAAAGATTCGATTGCCGTTGGCCACGCTGATTAACCGAGTCTACTCTACTGATCCTGGCGTGGATCGATTGCATAGTGTAATAAACTATTGTTGACCCTTCACCCTAAAAGCTTAGTTGGCGTTCACCTTGTGATCCCTTCCCTAAAGCTGATTACGTCACTTTGTTTAACCCATCACTTCTAAGCAGTGATGTCACTTGTGTGACCCGTTACGGATGCTTGCGTTTCATCACTTTGAAACCCTTCATTTCTAACACTGGTAGGACGTTCATTTTGTGTATTCAATTCACCTCAAACTGGTGACAATTTACTTTGCTTGGAGTTGGAAATTATCACGCACTGGGGATAGATGGTCAATACAAGAATACTCTATCAAAATAGAATATTGTCACCAAACTTGAATTATATGTTCAATTGGAACTGCAGTATTCGATGAGCCAATGTGTTTGCTTTTACTTGTGGTGATTTCGTACCTTCTGACTTCACTTATGTTGTCACGTATAAACAAACATATAATTGAACACATGATGATGCTCAATATTGTTCATAGGTAATTTATAATCATCACGTAGATATATTCATCTCTCGCTAGTTGATTCAAATGACATCATTTATCTCTTCTTTTCTTTTAATATCGCATACGGAGACAAATATACTGAGAATTCAAACGGAACCGTTGGGGCTGCCTGCTGGACGATCTTGTGACGGTACTCCACAATCAATCGCCACGCAAAATCTTCCGGGTGATTGGCCGAAGGGACACAGGGTCCGATTCCCACCTCGTGAGGTGAACGTCCAGTAGGCGTATTAGTACATAGTGTTGATGGTTTCTGTGCCAAGAATATTGTACTCAATCAAAAATAAAGCCGATTCCACTTGTGCAATTAGCTCCTTCACAACAAACCCTCTAGCTCGAGCATAACTAGACTCATATTTTCTGTTACGGTGATATACTTTCTACTTGGCTCAGTCGTCAGCCTTTAATTTTGGAGGAAAAGGAGTGCTGCGGCACCCCGTGGCGTCAGGCCAGTCACCCGGAAGGTGTGCGGGAGCGTGTGGTGTGGGGAGTACGTCACAAGGGAAGGACTCCAAGAGACCCGCGCACTCGAAGATGAGAATTTATACCCTAACATAAATGACGAAGAGCTCATATAGGGGCGGAAGATCCGTGTTAGATGCGTATCGCGCTACTCAATGATTAACGTTGATATGCTTATTTCTGATTTTCCTAGATCAGAGGTCATGGGGTTTATATGAAATTGTCGTGGCACTCAAGTGTTTCATTGATTTTGAGCATTTGGTCATTGGGATGATTCTGCTTTTCCGTCTGTTAACAATTATAATTTTTACCATGAATGTTTCTACGATGGAACATCATTCCAGCATCAAATGTTTGTACGATTGCTCTTGAGAGCTAAAACCATTAGATCAGCATTGTACATATGGTAATATTCGTGTACTTTCAACTAGGATCTACCAGGGCTTTTACTGCTGGTGGAATGATGTTTTGATATCAGCGCTAGGACACGGGAGGGAGATAACAGCGAAGAATATAGTGAGTCATGGTACTGTCTATCTCGTTCCAGAAAGTAAGGCATAACTAATAGATAAAAGTTACATTCACAAAATAAAGGTATAATATATTCTAACTCTCAAATCATGGGGTTACCAGACTCGATTAATTTTGAATCCTTTAAGTTTACGTTACTTAAACGTAGCAGAATTTACAGACATATTAAACCATTTGAAAGTAGACTGAGATGAAACCTTAGAGTTTGTCGCCCCTAGCATGACAGAAACGAGTTGAGTTCTGAGGCCGGACAAAAGGAACTCGAAGGACCTTGGAGATTACGTCAAGCGCAATGCATTGTTCGGGTATGTGTACAGAAAAATCATTGTTGACGATTTCCTTCTTTTTTTGTCTTTACTTGGGATAGATAATTACAGTATACGAAATGCTATTAATCATCTCCGTTCTCTTTTTTTTATTGTAGCCGTTTATCGAAAAAGATTAAACGCTTACATCCTAACCATGTACGGTAAGACGTCTTTTACGCGAAGATATTGCGTTGAATGGCTTTATTTGTGAAATTAACAGTTACCTTACTTATTCATATTAGAAGAAATTGTTTTCCGAGAATGACTTTTGTGTGATCCTGAATATTATGCGTCTGATTATATACGAAAACTAGTTCGGGATATACAAATAACTGTGAAGGATCAGAGTCTACACAGAGATACAAAATCCACTTTACATTAATGGAACTATAATAAGTGTCATCATAACGTAGTGTGGAAAATGTAACACGGCGGCACGGAAAGTTTTACAGAAAAAATAATTGAAAGACAAAGAGTAAGTTTTGAATGTGAACATATGGTTATTGTCTCAAGATGCTTTACAGAAAAAAAGAGGATTGTGCTCTAAGTTACTTTACAAATACTAAAACTTCTAGGACCGTCCTTCTTTCTATAGATATTGGGAAATTATAGATTAAAATACATGTGACTCGGGTGCTAGTTCATGAGGATGTTATCCTCCATGGCACCACCTGATCCTAGCCTTTTGACGTTTTGTCCGAGGTCACGGTGTTTCCTTTCACTCGAATTTGCATGTTTATTTTTTTATTATAGTTGATGTACGTCGGATTGACACGATGCTAAATTCGCCTTTTTGTTAACATAGAAGATAATCATACCATACAATTTTCAGTTAAGTTTTTAATTACCAAGCAGCGAATATTATATAATGTACATTGGTAATCATTTTGTCCAATGTAAAATTTTGTAAAAGTACTTTTGGACATGCTTCAATTCGAAGGATTTAACAGGCATATTCTGTTTTTAAAACTTTTGAATGTCAATAAAACCATTGTTCAACAGGACCTTTTACGACCAGACACAGCCTATGTTGATCGATTTTTGGAGAATGTTGGTGGCAAGACGTATTGCCGTGCATGAGTACATTGTGCTCACGGTGCTCTGGTAGGACGCAGGGAAAATGGTAAAGAAGTCAGGTCATAAGAATAATCAGCATCAAATAATAATGAAGGCATTATTAGACAAATGAAGATTTAACCTAAAAGTGTTGAGTTCGAAGTTATAAATGGGCCACGGAAGTAACCCAAATAGTATCAAACGTATATTCTGAGATGAAATACCATAGAAAATACAAAAAATTACGCTCAGAAAGGCAGGCACTGACTTTTCAGGACAACACTGGGTGCGAGCATTAGCATTTGAGGTTTTGGAACGACGGTGGCCAACACCAGTATTGAGACAGGTTGGGTTGTAAGGTCGACTCTGCCCAGAAGTTTCGAGCAGATGGAGCGTTGGGATTCTAAAAGTCCTACTCGGTCTGCTAACTTTAGGTGGAAAGGTATAGTTGAATCCCCTTATTGAGACCTCAGGGCCAATGTATTAGAGGTAGGAGTAAAAGTTATCAACCTGGCCCCCTGTCGAATTACGGTTCACACCAGAGGTTTGATCATAGGTGTCTCGGAGCAAGTAATTATCCTCCTGTTGAAATCAGGGATTTAGTCTGGAGAGGTGAAGTTTTAAATTATACCTGTTGAATCAGCGTGTATTCCTGGCAGGAGTAACAGTAGTATCCCTGCTATGAACTCAGGTGTCTTAGGGGAGAGTAAGCTATTCCCTGTTGGAATCAGGTGTCTGGGAGGAGTAAGTATCCTTCTGTTGGATCAGGTAAGGCTGCAGGCATTATCGGTAATATGTACCTCTGTTGGATCAGATGTGACTGGCTAGAGTAAGTATCCCCTCTTGACAGGTCAACACCCGCCATAGGAACGGT
>CAJDSM010154962.1:0-20544 GCA_903981925.1 Ostrea lurida
TAGGGTTGATCTAATAACTGGAGTGATGATTGATTCGCAGTATGCTCTGTTGATGAAGAGTGTGATTCTCTTGACTAAAATGCTGCTGTACCAAGTATTATTATTAATGAATCGGTAAGAAACAACAGAATATTTTTTAATATTGTGCAAATGCCAAATCAGTATTGGACAAACCATGCACATTTATGAAAGATGCTAACAATATATCTTTTAAAAATATCATCATATTAGCACAAACATACCTTTGTATTTAGAAGCATAAAAATGAGAGGGACTCATAAATAAATCGGGCCAATATCAGGGATGCAGTGCTGGATTATAGAGGGGACAATAATTCTACCTTCACAACCTCAGCTTCAACATTATTTGAAAATGGATATTTTCTTTGTTGTCATTTTAGGACCCCCCCCCCCCCCCCCCCAGTGTTAGTTTTCCGTTCTACATTTTATTGCAACAAATTGGTTTTGTTTTGAACAATCATCTAATTCAGCTTGCATCTAATATCTAATTATGAAGCAAAATAACATTATATACTTTAATGCATATTGGCCTGATACATACACAATGTTACAAATAAATGAACATAATAAATTCTATATCTTGCATTGTTAAAATTTTGCAGTCAAATGAATATGTTGTTTGTGTTATGTGCAGGTAAGACATGATATCTCAGACCAAACCTGCAAATACATGTATGTACAACAAATTGACCCTAAATAATTTTAAGAAATGCTTTAGATATGCTTAATGGAATTGTTTTGTAATAGATCATGCATGCCAGGCAAAAATATATAAAAGTCGATCTGATCGTAATTTAAATTACAAACTATGTGTAGATTATTATTTCTTTATTGTATAAACATGTAGCCTGATGCATACACAATTAGACACATCACATCTTGTACAAAATTTAGGTTACATTGACATTTATTTATTATCACAGCCCAGAAGTATGTACCCAGGTAATAGGTTATGTATACGTCACGTAGATCTTAGATCTTATACACATGTATACACATACATAATGTGCCCCCCCCCCCTTGTTTTTTCAACCATAACACAATTTTTAGGAATCTCGGTCATCTCAAACTTACAGCAGAAACTGGCCACGCAAAGCGACTTATGACGTGTGAAGGTGGGGGAAATTATTGTTTCATTATTTACTTTTCAGTGGTTGAAGGGTGCGTGTGTTGGGAGGGGGGGGGGTGCATTTATAAGACGTGCTATTCTCGCGGTTAGAACTTATTCATGTACTATTGACTAATTGAACTGTCACAGTTAAAATTACATTCAATTGATTGATAAAACAACTTAATTTGAAACATGTCGATCTGTTTTTTTCTCCTCTTACGTTGAATATTGCACTGCAATGCTTGAATGGGCCTAGGCTACAGCACGTAAACAATTTTTTCTGTGAAAATTGTTCTGAATGGGGTGTATCTCACTCCTACTATCCTTCTGGGTCCGTGTGTCACTTACATTTCCCCATGCGCAGGTCTTTCACTTTTCAAGGCGAATTCAAAGCAATCTCATTAAAACCGAAATGTTGGAAATCCGAACATGAAAGAAAACTATAAAGTGAACAATGTAGTGCCAAAGACTGGAGCCAATACTTTGAAGTCAGAGTATGCTGAGGGAGATAATCAGAGAATCCTCTAATTTTACACTGCAATTAATACATATCCGTATTTCAAGCTAGTAAATAGTACATAGCACTGGCTGTAGACCCTCGGGGACTAACAGTCCACCAGCAGAGGCCTCGACCCAGGGGTCATAATATAAATCATACGGTATCATTTTTATGCACCAGATGCGCATTTCGACAAATTATGTCTCTTCAGTGATGCTAAACGAAATGTTGGAAATCCGAAACATGAAAGTAAAACTTTATAAAAGTGAACACTGTAGTGCCAAAGACTGGAGCCAAATTACTTTGAAGGATCAGAGCTCTCTGAGGGAGATAATCCTTATTTTGAATAAATTTCTAATTTTACCACTGCAATTAAATACATATCCGTATTTCAAGCTAGTACATAGTACATAGCAACTGGGCTGTAGAGACCGTCGGGGACTAACACCACGCAAGAGGCTCGACCCAGGTACACCAAACATGTTGCCATTGAAGACCGCTTAGGACAGTATCCATCAGTCGTTCAAAGGTCGCTGGGTGCATTGCATAACCCAAATGGCATTACCTTAAACTGAAACAGACCACGTTTGGTTATGAATGCTGTCTTGGCTCGGTCCTCTGCCTCCATTTCCACTTGCCAGTACCCTGACAGTAGGTTAGGGTGAGAACCAGCTTGATCCGCCAGATGGTCTAACGTTCATCTATAGTGAGGTACGGGTATGCGTTTTTGATTGTCGCCTCGTTTAATTTCCTGTAGTCGACGCAAAATCCGTAGTACCATTCCTTTTGCGAACTAGAACAACTGGTGATGCCCTTGATGACTTTTCTATAATTTCTCTCCAACATATCATCTATGTGTTGGTTCATGGTGTCACGAGATGTACAGGAGTCCGTCTGAGATGCTGTTTGATTGCAGCTTTTGATTCTGTATCATGTGGCTTCCTAGGCTCGTGTGTCAAGGTCTTTGTCATCAGAAGCGACAAGACTGAGTGTCGTGCAATAAATTTTCTCACGCATTGCTTCTTGTCTGGAGTAAGGCCTAAGCTTGAGCGATCTAAAAGACTTTGTAAGTGAGATTGAAGTTTTCTGAATGGTTTGTCGTTGTATATTGACTGGTTCTCCTCGATGACATCAGTAACGACAGTTCTGTTGGCGACAACGTCCCAGACCTTACAAACCTTTACCTCGTTTGAAATGTTCATAATGGAACAGGTACTCTGTCTGTATTTTGTACTAGCGCTTTTTAGCAACTAGTCTCTTTCAGATGCAGGAACTCATCATCTGGCTCAATCAACTCACTCCTTCTGGTAGGCTATCATCATTCGGTTATGACATTGCAGTAAGTGACAATTTCACTTCTCGATGGTATATTCATGTTTTCAGCAACTGCAATCCTGTAGCATCTAATGCCACTTTTTAAGAGTTTAATAGTTTTCCCCGCAATGATAATTTCTCTCTCAGCCAATCAATCGTGCAGTTGTTACTGCTCATGAAGTCCAGTCCTAGAACTCATCCATGTTGATGTCAGCAATAGCAGCTGTAATCTTATGATTTATTCCCTACTCTAATGAGTATTTGTGTTCGACATATACAACTAAGTTCACCACTTGCACCTGTGATTGGTTTTCGAATGGGATCAAGGATGTTTTTCTGAAAGGCTGTCATAATCCTTTTTACAAGATTGTCAGTGATGCACCAGTATCGACGAGTAATGATGCATTTACTTTCTCGACAACGGTCTCAAGAAAGACTCCAGTATCCCAAGGTAACCATTTACTCGCAGTTACTTTAGTTTGCACATTTGCTGACGACCCTGATTTTCTTGAGCTCGTACTTTATCGCAGCATTTTTAGATTTTTTACATTCCTCTTTAAATGGCCCTTGCCACCAAATTAGGCAGATGATGTTTTGCCTCCATTCTGACGACTAGTTTTATCCTTAATGTGATAAGTATTCAGGACTTCAATTGACTTGATCCTTTCTTCCATTTTCTTCATGGACTGGCGTACCATCCAAAATCGAGTGTATGTCGTCAGTTCTTTAAGTGGTGCATTGTCAGCTGTATTTAACATTCTGCATGTATCCTTTAGACGCTCGAAAGTTTTCCTCTGCCTTTGAAATATGGCCTCGAGTTCCACAGCGTGTCTAACGGATCGTTGAGATAACAGGCCTTGTCTGCTTATAGTAGACGCATTCTGAGCTGACCAGAGCATCGATAAATTGGTCTTTTGACAGCGTTTCTCGCCATCAGCAGGGACGTAGGGTAGGCGAGATTTGTGAGCCGCTTATATGCTGTCCGAGTTCTGGTAATGACTCGGACGCTTTCTGTTGTCTCCCTCAGTTGTATCCTATAAAATTCCATTTGATGGGAGGAGCAAACGGTCGTTGAGAGCACGCGTAAGTTCATGTAATTAAGCTGCTCATTTTCGCTCAATTACCTAGGATCCTTTTGCCAGACTCGTAAAGACACAGAGAGATAAAGACCTTCTCCTCCTCACTCATTCGTCCAACTTAGCGCACGCCTCAAAATGAGATCTGAAATCAAGCCATGGTGTGGTACCATCATAAGTAGCAGGCTTTATTTTATACGCGTAGGCTCAGATTTCATCGGCAATCTAGATGTTATATCATTTTGAGCACGAGCTCGTTCTTTGCTCATTTGTTCTTTTCCGCGTTTTATTTCTCATTGTTACATTAACGTCATCTAGAGGTCGATGCAAAGTGGACATGCTTTCGAGTGCTCATCTTTAGGTAGGTATTTGCTCATGTGTATTTTGCGTCATCTGACTAGAATTTTACAGATTTTCGTTCATCTTTATCCTCAGGTGTACTCAGATTTGGTTTTGCAACGGATTTCATTGTGTTGATACCAGAATCGCTTGCTGAAAATTTCGTGCTCTGATACTTTGGGCACTCGTGGTGTTGAGTGGCTAACGGAGTGTCGACTTCGTATGAGCTAATTTGCCTCTATTTCTTATAGTAGCGTTGAGCTCACTCAGATTCATTGTTCAATATGATCCCACCGTGCACAAAAGATATGTAACGTGAACCTTAGTTTCTCCAATTTAGACTGGCTACTTGCTCAAATAAGATTCGTGTGTGGGTTCTCTCGGCTTTATTCCAATATTGAACAACGATTGAGGGTAAAATGATTGAGACAATGTTAGATCAATGATATTTATTTTACCACGAAGCAATCCATCACGATAATTATTAACAAAATTAATGACTCAAAATACTCACTTCATTACTCAAATTACTCAATGTTTATGTAATCTGCTCAAATATTATCTTACTCAATTCGACTCATTTGTATTATAGAGAAAAACTATAATAGAAGTAGGGTGCTAGTGAGCAATGTCTCATTCCTATTAAAGTATTTAATAAAATTATTTTATTACTGACTTTGTATAGGAAGACTTATTCATCCGTCTATACCTTACAATTGCTAAGTTTTCTCTCCTTACGGATGTGTCTCTGCAGAATGAGTGTAGACTGACTTGGTTCACGGTATTTATACTCTACTGCTTCGTCCCCGTTGATAATGATTGAGCCTTACGATTGGTTAGAATCCAGCTATTTGATTGGTCAGTGTATTTGGTAGGTTAATTCACTTTCCGGATTCACAATTTAAATTGCATGTATATCAAAGGAATTATAAGATATATGCACAGATGAAAACTAATACAAACTCGTTTCATTAACAACAAATTCTAATGGAAACCTAGCTAAGGAATTTAAAGCAGAAATGGTGAAATATAGGATATCAACTGAAGTAAAATCATATTTTAGAAAACTTTTAAAATCAGGTTTGGTTCGAGATCATTCCCAAGCGTGTCCATTACATGGAGAGTACCGGTATCACGTTTAAAAAAAAGGATCTCACACGAAAATCCTCATCATCATAAAAAAGAAATTGGTCTATCTATCATGGATAGTTCTAGGTATCTAAAAACAGTGGTCATAAGATTCAGCTTCTACTTCATCTATGTGGTCTTTTATAGTTAGAATACACTATTTTAACATTAAACCTACCTAAACCAGGTTTAGATTTACCTAACTGTTTAGATGAGCTTGTACTGAAAGCAGGATGAAACAGGTTTATAAAATTGAGCCTTCTTACAGGTAACTTGGTTTAACACATGGGTGTGAATACGGCCATAGTAATGTTATAAAATAACAAGAGCACGCCAACGTAGCAATATACGCCCGTCATGGCCCAGATAGTGGTAAAACCAATTTGTGCATTTTGACCTGTTCACCAGTGACCTGGCTCAAGGTCATGACACATCCTTAGTTCTAGGGCAACTATCAGGTGTGAAATATTATTGAAATCCTGCACTCATTGAAAATGTTAACACTATGTGCATTGTGACCTTGACTTTGACCTCAAGTCATGACACTCCTTGGGTCTAGACCAAACAATTCTGTGAAACATGATCCATCCATGCACTCAGTGAAAACTTATGGTCCGGACAAGTTAAACCACTTTGTGCATTGCAACCTTGAATTTGACCAGTGACTGCTCAAGGTCATGACATTCCTTGGGTCTAGACCAACAATTCTGTGAAATATATTTCAATTCATGCACTCAGTGAAAATTATGGTCCAGACAAGGTTAAAACCACGATGTGCATTTTACTGACCTTTGACCATGCTTGGTTCAGATCATAACACTTCTTTGTGTCCAGGACACAATTTTGTGATATTATTCCAATCCATGCACTCAGTCAAAAGTCATGGCCGGACAATGTTTAAACCATTAAGTATGTAGTGACCTTGACTCTTGACTAATAACCTTGGATTAAGGTCATGACACTTCCTTAGGTCCAGGGCAAAAATTTGTGAAATATTATTCAAATCTACAAAAAGGATCAGGAGTTACGGCCGGACAACTATTTGCCATGTTAAACTTTATTATAGTGACCTGACTTTGACAATAACTGTGTATAGTGACCTTGACCTTTGACCAATAACCTTGGATCAAGATCATGACCTTCCTTAGGTCAGGGCAACAATCTGTGAAATATTGTTCAGATCTACAAAGAGGTTCAGGAGTTATGGCATGGACCAAACTATTTCGGACGGACGCCGTACGCTGTGCACCGGACGCCGGGCGGACGGACAACGCCCTAACATAATACGTCCCGTCTGAAGACGGGCGTATAAAACCGTTTCGGCTGTTGACTTTGATTACTGTCAAGTGATGTTTCGTATATCAATGCTGGTAATTGAATTTGTGTTTATCAAAAACGCTCAAACGAACAATCTAAGGCGAACCGTACGCGCATGAATTTGACGAATGTGATATTTTTCATAATGTTACCCGTCGTGAAGCAAGATACCGTTGCAAGATACCACCAGTATCATCCTGGAGGACGTGTTTTTTATTCTCGGAGGGAAACAGTATGTTTTGTCAACAATTTGTTGTCCAATCAGATTAGAGTATTTTACATAAAAGTATAACAAGAATAGTTATATCATGTTTAGCCAGTCATATTCAGCTAACATTATATTCTCAATTTTGTGACATATTTAGAAAAAGAAATAACATTGGGCAAAGGTCCAAAGGGCCTATCGTAATAAAACCATAACCTGACCCAATTAAAAAAAATCTCTTGAAACTTTGGATATATATTACATATTCTAAAAACAAAGAAAATGGAGATAAGGCCACACCAATTTAATTTCTTGGGCTTCGGATTTTAGAAGGAAAAAAGTTAGTGCGGGCGAGCGCTATGATAATCTTAAAATTAAAAAGTTCATATATGAAAAGTTACAGTCGATGTAAACTGAATAGAGGCGAGCGATAACATTTTATTGCAAAGAGTCATTTTTTGCCCCAAAGTTACATATACTAAAATGTATCCTCCTTAAATATATCTGCTATATAATGATATATAATAGTCTATCTTCTGCATTTCTTTTACATGTATATGCTAATCAATCTTGGGCAGAATCCCCCCCCCCCCACCGGTTCTGTAAGAGTAGGACGTAAGGACAACACACACACAAACACCAAAAAAATATAAATAATAAAACCAAAAATAAGAGCAAAAAATGTGCGGAAAAAGGGCAATTTGTTGCAGGATGCGGGATATTTTTTTAAATATTATTATTCGAAAAGCAGTAAACTAAGTGCGTGCGGGTCCGACGACCAAGATATTAATTTGGTGTGGCCTGATATGAAATATTTAATCCCTTTGTTCATAATGATACTATACAATATGAAAAAATAACAAAACTCAGGTAAGCTAAAATGGACCATAGGCTTCCAGAGACTCTCAAAGATAAAAATAGATAGTCTGGAAGGTCCTCTTCATTTCCCCGGTGTTAGTTTTGTTCCTCTGACCAACAGTACTGGAGATGCTACAGCCTGAAAAGTGTCCCCACCCGAGGTAGCCACCAAGTGGTAACCCTACAGCCCATATTGGAGGGCGGGAAATGATAGTCCTATGTGAATATTACTGGGCCCCTGTATTCGTTTGATGCACACTTCAAAGATAAGGAAGGTAAACAGTGACTTTTATACCCTATATTGATGTAAAATTTGAAAAAAAATGACAAAGTTAGGGTGAGCTAAAATGTCTTTTCGAGTTCCTTGGGCCTCTTCCTAAGATGGAAACGGATACTCTGCGAGATATTCTTCCTGTCCCCGGTGTTAGTTTGGTTCTCTGACCAAGAGCACCGGAGATACTACAGCCTGAAAAGTGTCCCCACCCTAAGTAGCCACTAAAAGGTACCGCTTCAGCCCAAATTGGAAGGCGAGAAATGATAGTACTATGTGTCCCTTACCGGACCCACGCATTTGCTTGATACACACTTCAAAAATAAGGGAGATAACCAGTGACCTTTATACCCATGTTCATGTAAAAAAGAATTTAATTGACAAAGTTCGGGTGAGCTAAAATGTCTTTTCGAGTTCCTTGAACCTCTTCGTAAGATGGAAACGGATACTCTTCAATGTCGTCTTCCTGTACCCGGTGTTAGTTTGTTCGTTAGACCAACAGTACTGGAAATACTACAGCCTGAAAAGTGTCCCTACACCAGGTAACTACCCAGTGGTATCCTTGCAACCCAAATTGGAAGGCGGGAATGATAGTCCTATGTGTCCCTTACCGAACCCTGCTATTAGTTTGATGCATACTTTAAAGATAAGAGAGATAACAAGTGACCTTTATAGCCTATGTTCATGTAAAATGTGAAAGAATGACAAAGTTCGGGTGAGCTAAAATGTCTTTTCAAGTTCCTTGGGCCTCTTCGTAAGATGGAAACGGATACTCTTCAATGTCGTCTTCCTGTACCCGGTGTTAGTTTGTTCCTAAGACCAACAGTACTGGAGATACTACAGCCTGAAAAGTGTCCACATCCCAGGTATCCACCAAGTGGTAACCCTACAGCCCAAATTGGAAGGCGGGAATTATAGTCCTACTGATGTGCCCCTTATCGGGCCCCGGTTATCGTTTGATGCATACTTTAAGGAAAAGAGATAACAGAACTCAGTGGTATCCTTACAGCCCAATTGGAAGGCAGGAATGATAGTCCTATATGTCCCTGTGTTAGTGTGTTCCTCTGGCAAAGAGTTCCGGAGATACTACAGCCTGAAAAGTGTCCCCACCGAAGGTAGCCACCTAATTTGAACCCCAGCAGCCCAAATTGGAGGGCGGGAAATGATAGTTCTATGTGTTCCTTACTAGGCCCCGGTATTCGTTTGATGCACACTTCAAAGATAAGGGAGATAACAAATGACCTTCATGCCCTATGTTCTGTAAAATGTGAAAAAAAGACAAATTTTTGGCGAACTAAAATATCTTTTAGAGTTCCTTAGGCCTCTTTATAAGATATAAACAGACACTCTACAAGGTCCTCGTTCATTCCCCGGTGTTTGTTTGTTCCTCTGGGCAACAGTATTGGAGATACTACAGCCTGAAAAGTGTCCCCCACCCCAGGTATCCACCAAGTGGTAACCCTACAGCCCAAATTGGACGGCGGGAAATGATAGTTCTATGTGTCCCTTAACAGGCCCCGGTATTCGTTTGATGCACACTTCAAAAATAAGGGAGAAAGCGGGTGACCTTTATAACCTATGTTAATGCAAAATTTGAAAAAAGTTCGGGTGAGCTAAAATGTCTTCGAATTCCTTGGGCCTCTTCGTAAGATGGAAATGGATACTTGGCAAGGTCCTCTTCCTGTACCCGGTGTTATTTTGTTCCTCTGACCAGTGGTACTGGAAATACTACAGCCTGAAAAGTGTCCCCACCCCAGGTAGCCACCAAGTGGTATACTTACAGCCCAAATTGGAAGGCGGGAATGATAATCCTATATGTCTCTTATCGGGCCCCGGTATTCGTTTGATGAATACTTTAAAAAACAAGAGATAACAAGTTACCTTTATAGCCTATGTTTATGTAAAATGTGAAAGAATGACAAAGTTCCTAAGGCCTCTTTATAAGATGTAAACAAACATTCTGCAAGGTCCTCTTCCTGTCCCCGGTGTTAGTTTGTTCCTCTGACCAAGAGTACCGAGGAAGTGTTCATATTTAACCCCTATCAGTAGATAAAAAAATCTTGAAAACTAGGGATGTCATCGAGTACTCTACTATCGCACCTACATTGCATTTTACATTGTATGTATTTAAGTTTTGAATTACTATGTTTATATGTATGTTTATTTATTTCATGTAAAAACGTTAAACCTATGAACTGTATTTTCTCTAGCACCCTAGCACGTTTCTGGCGGACGATTATACCTAACTGCATCGCCCCGGATCCCCGTCTCGTCCACGACATGCATCCATCCACGTCTCTAGTACCCCGATCCGAAGACCAGAGTCGGACCGCCACTTGTCTCTTCTCCCGTAAGCCACTACTCAGAGCAGCTGCCGAAGGACAAACTCCTCACTCGCAACTAGACAGGTCTCTCCGCCAAATCACACACCCAGAGTCACTACGCGCCACCACATTTGTAACAGTGTAGCGGTCACCCATCCAGGTGTGCTGACCACGCTCGCGATTGCTAACTTGCTGATCAGACAGAAACTCTACACATCACCAGAAAAGCTAGCCCATAGCAGCCATATTAAGTTTCCTTTATTACTAGCTTCGCTACACTTCTCCCGCTCGGGCAAGCTTCGTCCGAAGGCTTCGCCAGGGTTCCTCACTCGAATGCTAGGCACCTGCATCAACGGCACCGCCGCTTCCCGGACGACACCACCGTCGTCCCGGACCATAACCAAACGTCTCGTACACCAGAGATCACCACCGCTGCCACCAATTGTTGTAACGTGTACGCGCGTCACCATCCATGGTGTGCTGACACGCCGCCTTGGCATTATCTTGCGTAGATCAAGACCAGGAACTTCTATCACATAAAGCCAAGAAAAGCTCAGCTCCCTATCGAGGCAGTATAAAGTTCTCATTCTATACCTGTCCGCTAACAAGATATTAAGAGCTTTAGACGGAACTGAACAAGTCTTTTCACTGTCATTAATAGTGGTTTCGATACCAAGAAAGTGACCGTGCGAGCGCAAAAAGCAGCTGAAAATACGGTATAACTAGGAGCGAGCTGCAAGACGCCCATCTATTGCTAGACGTAGTCTGCTAGTAAAAGAAGTCTCCCAAGAGCCCAAAGTCTCGGGAGCCAATCAAAGCGGTAGAGCGATTGCTCAAGAGCTTCTGATTGAAATTGTACATGATATAATATTTATTAAAGACTAAGTCAGTCTTCAACCTTATCTGAATATATTGCCGTAATATATACCATTGAATCTACCAGGTCCTCAGAAATTACTGAGGGATTCATGCCTCCTCTGCTAATTAATCATATAGATCATTAGTGACTTGATTGATTCGATGCTATTGTTGTTTTTCGTCCCGCCGACATATATCACTCCATATTGAGACCGTCACTACTGCCGCGTGAAGGGCTGCAAATTTAAGACCCTATGCTTAAGCCGCTCATGGCTTTAGCATAGGTTCTTTTGCGTGCCAGCACCTGCCTGCGACACGAACCTCCGATTTCTTAACGGTCACTATCCGAAAAGACCGAGTGATTCCATTTCTAATGCGTGCGAGCTCTTGGGCGAAAACAATCTAACCTATTTTCACGTCCTAGGTTTGAGCGCGAGCTGCAGGGCCTGAGCCACGGGGGCGTCGAACGCACGACCTCCCGATCACAGCCGAGGAGCTTTCTTACCACCGAGCTAGCGCGATTAAAAACATTTGAACATCTTTACTCCGGTCAGTCAACAAACGGTATAATTCTCACATATTCTTCAATATTGTTTGAAAACCTGCAAGGTTATACAATTGGTGATAATTTCAGGCCAATTCACTCAAAACGTTCGTTCATATTATGGAAAAGTTGACAATGGTCCAGATTTTCCTACATGATTCTGGATTAATGAATTGGTTTCAGAAACATTCATGCGTAAGCCATTTCATCCCGTCACTACGGTCGTTACAAGAAAGTGATGAAAATCAATCCTATAGACCAATATATTCGTTTATTACTATTTCTCTGGTTTGTCGCATACTATTCCGTATCCGGAAATATCCCTCAGAAGAAGTTGTAACACACTACTCTAGCGTGTAAACTAAAACCTCCATTAATTGGTTCAACATCTCATTTCATCGCCTGGTTAGTGAAAAAAACATCCAACGGACCGACCAAATTTGAACGTTGTTTGCTAATATGTGAATGCAATGTATCAAATATTAAATGTAAATCGCAAGCACGCCTAAAACAAAAAGTGTAGAAAACTGATGTATGCCTACCTATATTGTGTAAGTCTGTGAAAAATCAAGAAATCAATCCAAAATTCGAACTGGCCTACTTTATTAATGAAAAAAGCTAATTGTACCAAATATAGAAATGAAATGTTTTCAAGAACCGAGAAAAAATATGTTAGGAAGCTGTTATTCCGACTTATTACAGACAGCTTGCAAGAGAGCTAAGCCTGTACAAACCCTTATATATACCTGATTTTGTAATTAACACAGTTTGCTATATGCAAGCCATAACCCCAATCCTGACATGAGAAGTAATTTCCCCATGGATTTTGGGGGGGTTATTTGAAAGCCTCTCTATCAATTTCATCTGTCCAGAACATCAATGGGAGTATTTGAAAGAAAAAACCACAGTCGCTAAGAAAACTATTAAAGCCAAGGGCCCATGGATTGTTCAGATTTTTAAATCTATTGTTAACATATATTGCCAATACTTGTCCAAGGTCTCAGGAGTGCAGATACTGTGAAATTACAATTTTTAGTCCCCTTCTACATAAAGGTGTGCTTATGGAAACACGTTGCCATGCTCTTACAGAGAAGAAGCTACCGGGCACCAACTAACTGTATGTTAAAGTACGGCTGACTCTTTCGGTTACTAATACACACTTACTAGGATCACTATCAGAATGTTACCAAACATAGCATAATTGCCAATTTGAAAAAGTGGACCGTATTGAAATGTTTAAGCAAAGACGGTGATTGTCGAATGCGGAAGGTTTCTAAAACTGTGAATCAACAAAAAATTTAAGCATGTTACCCAAAAAACAAAACATTGCCTTTCTATAGATTTCACGATCTCATATGAAGACAAACTCAATCATTTTATTACAAATGCACACATGGTTGACCTCCAATGCCTCCAATTCCAGTGATTCCCTAATTTCTTGCTGACCACCTAGCCTTAAAACTAATCCAGTAATCTTCGGTTCACAACATGATCTGGCAGTCCCTCAAGGTTAACAATACACCCTATTATCACCGATATCGATCTATCATATCATTAATACAAAACTAGTCTGATTACAACCGTGCATTTAACCGCATGTTCTGTCATACATCCATATTAATTCGCATAACCAAATAAGACTGCTACTCAGAAGAACGCATTGAAATCTACTCAATCTCGAGATCCATCTATCGCACATTGACCGCTCCGTAGTTACAATCAGCAATATATAATTTCCCTCTGTCACCCTAGATGTACAACTAGTACCAATGTATAGAAATAGTCTAACATTAACTCGCAAGTTATCTGCAACAACCCACATATAATGACATGATCGGAACTAAAGAGCCAGACGCGATCAAAACAACAAATCATTCGCAATGCGTCTGAACTTCACTCGACGAGATTGACTGTATAATGACCTCAAACTTCCCTCGCAAAATAGGCAAACCTGCAATAATTATCAAACTATAGACGCGGAGACTCCTACTCGGACATAAAACTGCTTCGAGAGCCGCCTTAGCTTATCTTTTCACTAGCTCATTCCCTTATTGATCATCTTTTCCATCAATTATGTACTACTCATGACTCCATAGGTTAGATCGACTGAATCAATTCTTCAATAGATAATTGCATGGACAATCTACGTGGCATCTCTGAGTTGATATACATACCCCACTTTACCCTTCTTCGCGCAAAAATAGATGTTATTTAGCCGCCAAGCTCCACAGATGCATAACTGGATCCACAGCCAGCACGTGTCCGCAAGACTGACATCACTCCTCTCACATCGCCTCTAGCTCTAACACTTTCAACTGTTACAGACATAGAACTCTCGAAACAGTTGCAGCTCTCTATTTCTGCAGATCACCACACAGCTCGTACATAGCGACAGCAGAAACCAGCACAGAGACATTAGCAACGTCAGATCATCGCATACTGAAATCAGAAAGTATAACGTAGAATGACGACTTCGCTAGCGTAGAGTAGGCCAACTGCGCTTGTCAGTAAGCTTCTCCGTGCATCTACATATCAATCATTACGAGCAGTGTCACCTCGATTTTCACATCCCTCCCGCTCTCTAAGTATCTAGCGAGAAGGCTTTGCTAGTAACGTGTCCATAACAATATCGTTCATCATCTGTCGCGCTGCAATATGATCAGGGCACTGCAAATAAGCCTAGTTACCAATCTATATAACTAACATACTACATTCACTCGCGCGCTAGTCCTCGTGTCAGACACGCAGTCACAGACTCACGAAGACATCGCGCCATCTTTGGACTAAAATTAAATAGAGTGCGAAATCGAATCTCGTCTGAGAGCACAAACTTTGATCCAAATTATTGCATGCACATTTAAGATTAGCTGAACAATGCGAATCTGTTGTCCTATCACCAGCCAATGTCATCACATTGACTGCTCTACAGAGGTAATCTAATTTTGTGCACTAATAGTTAAATTCTATGGAGAGCATTCTGACTATATCATGCATACACACACCGTGTAGCACCGTAGACAGCGATAGAATTTCTCCCATACCGAATACGTTAATTCGGTAGCAATACAAAATTTCATGAATCATGTTGAAAGAGCAAGGATCGCCTAGTGGTAGGTCATTACACCATTATAATGTATGTACCCCTTGCCTTGACTACGACACAGTCCCTTCTGAACTAGACCCCACGGATTACCTACTTGTTGCATCCATTATTCTTCTCAAAAGTAAAATACAATGTGTAAAAGGCTACTCGTACCATCATTATCTGAAGCAGTTTAGTCTTTAATATCCGCGATGATTCATATCCTAGAACTGGAGAAATTAGATCCAATGACATTGCCGACTCTGGTAGTATGAGAGATGCTCTTCGCGATCCGAATCAATAACAACAGTTATTTTAGTTCGATAAAACTTCTCATATTACCTCTACTACATCATCTGATACACGAACAGTTATATCAATGAAGTTCCGTATAATTCAAATATAAACCAGAATCTTAGATAAAATGTATTTTGCACTTTAAAAAGAGATAGCATACGTAGGAAATAAAAAAAAAAATGTTATTTTAATACAAACGTAAGATCGAATATGGAAGCTCATTGAGGACCTATCGAAAATACTAATTCCTACAAACCTATAAACTTATTGCCCATTGCCAATACGACAGATTAGGATTAACCAGGGTTTAAACTTTACAGGCTGAAGCTAGAAGCTTAAGCCCGTAGTTCTAAGCTAGCAGCCAATAAGAATGATCAACATCATACTGAGAGTACTCGATCGACGAATGCTTTTACTTTGTCATTAACATTTATTTTAATTGATTTTGAGAAATATGCTAACAAATCACGTATTACTGCCAATTTCGGAGACAACGAAGCTCGCTGGATTGATAAAAAAATTATGCTATCTAGATAATAAAAAAAATCCCCTAAAAATAATCTTTATCACTAAGTCATTAATTGTATGTAAAATTCGTGTTGCTATTAAGGGGTGTGAGACTGACGTTTTGAACTACTGCGCAATTCGAAATCTCTCGATCACCTCGGCCGATTACATTTGGCAGGATACGCAACAGCCGAGGTTGCCGATAGTACGCGACTTCTTATTTTTTAATTGTGCCGTCATAATGCCCCGCCAAACGGAGGACATTTGCTGGCGAATTCCATTTATTTACAATGTACAAATGAGAAAACATTGGTTAAATATTTCACATTCTTCCATGCATTGATCCGTTTAATTCTGCATATACCGAGACTTGATCTTCCACGTTATTTCGAGTATGCGATGCGCATAGTAACTCAAATTTCAGAGATGAGTATGCATTTTCTTATTCAAAGCATATTGTTTTTACAGACAGCGTTACAGTATTTATTATTTCTGTAGAAATATTCAAGATAAATACCGCCAAGTATAATTTCTCGTGAAACGAGGGTATTTATATAATTATTCCGTCTGAGCTAGGGTGCAAGAAAACCGAATATGAGCAACCCTCCCGTTTTCAAAATATTACGAAAGTTACTTGATAAGATCAGTTGCACATACTTTTTGCGCGTATACTATTAAACACCATCGAAAGCTGTTTGCTTTTTTTTTTTTATAATTTTCAGGCACAAGGAGGTGGGGGTTGGGTGGTTAAAGATTGTGTTCGTTTGACAGTTCTGAGGAATGACGTTTTCAGCAAGTGTTTTTTATTATTGTTTTCGTGGAAGCGATCCTACATGTAACCTAAAAATCATACTCTTCTGTAAAACAAATAAATCTATTCTATTCGCCTCATTTTTAGATTTTTTTTTATTCTTCGGGTGTCAGTCCCTCATGCTCTTTTGACAGGTTTTGAATACATTTCGTCTTCGGCAATGACATAAAAATTATGATTAATCACCATGGAACGAACTCGCAAAACTAGCTGAATAACACCCTTTCTGATAAAATAAATATTATGCTATCCATGTTACTCAATTTGACTTTTGAAATTGCTATTATATCAATCCCTAGTTCGCCTTAGACATGTGGCCATCTCACGTGAATTATGATCGTCTCCAGCAAGTCGTGTTGTTTGCATCATGTTACCATTGGGCAGAACAAACTCACAGAAACTACTATTAAAAAAATTCTGCTTTTGATGTTAAGTATATTTAAATTAATCGTACAACTTTATTCTGATGTCTAGGTATTGGGTACACTTACGTACGACGATTAATTCCATGACAAGCCCTATCCCTCTATAAAGTATAGGGCTTCGTGCTGCAGACAGAGTTGGATAGAGGCCCGGGGTGGGACATGTGTTTCAGTCTATAATTGTCAATTAAACTCCTGAGCTTTTAGTTGAGCGACTAGTCGAGTATCGGCTTAATTGCTAATTGGTATGGGTTATGTATAAAATGGCGAAGGTACACAAGTATTAAAACGTACTCATAGTTCCAAAAAACGCACCAACAAACACACACTACCATTAATCGAGTCGTCACAATACGGCCAGACACTGGACCGTTCGACAAAACTGCTCGAACCACCGACCTGAATCAGGCTACCGCATGGCCGATTGGAGGATACGTAATCATCCTCCTGCGTGAGCCCGTCCACAATCCCGAATTCTCCGCTGCACCCACGTGACTCGAACATAGAACTCGAAGTAAGACGCGGATTATCTTCGTCGTCAAATCTAGTACGGAAAACAATGACAGTCATACACAAAGGGGTATGAATAAACCAGAATTCCTAGTGCAACATATGACTTAGTGATATTTGTAATCATCCCATCCTTACAGATCGCGTCCGTACTGGCTCTAGCTCCGACCGCGTCCTTTTAGCCGTGAAGTCTTTGCGATCGGATCGAATCGACAGCGGATGCTCGATACATAAACAGATCGCTACTTCGGTCCTATAAATAAAATTCTCCCTTGAATAGTTTCCACATGCAAATCTTTTTTGTATGAACGTAAGAGAACTTGCCTCGTTTTCTGATCTAAGAAGCTAACCTCATCATACGCATTGCCATGCCCCCTTGCGTCACTCGCAATCAACTGAGAGAACATACATCACCCATAAGCACTCCAACAGACGATGATTAAGTGGTCTCACTCCACAATCCCAACATACAGTTAGATAAAGAGATAACGTTGACGATTGCTCCCAATATTCACAGAATCACACAGTCTTATGCATATAATGTAGTTGTCCAGTCTGTCTATTAGACTCCAATATTAACGTATAATAAAATCACTTACCGATTACACGACTAGCTATCAGAATAGCACACATCTCGTCACGAAATCGTGTCAGGTTCCTTGACGTGTTATTCGACCGTTGATTCATCAGCAGTCGTACACAGGAATATCAAGTTTTACTATGATCATAATTGTGAACAATATATTGAATCTTGTGAACTTTGAACTTAAACCTCCGTCTAGTTACTACCAATAAGTAAGTTTGAAGAACACTCTGGCAAAAGTTTCTTTGTTTTAATCCCGTAAAGTTTTTGAATTAATGAAATTCTGCTTCTTATGAATATCAGTACGCATTACGGACATAAGTCTGCTAATAAGGGACAACAATTATTGCCCATAGCGCTGAAAACATACAAACTGATTGTTCGGAAATGGTCTTCCAAAGACTACATAAATATTATCCTTATCACAAAAAGCGAAAGATAATTAACATCTGATTCAGTACTCATAACGCTTAATTCAAATCTCCAAATAAAATATACAGAAACCGCGAGACTTAGAGGGCATACACGGACCTTCTGCACATAACACGCGAGAGTCAGGATCAAATGTGCCATGAAGTCCAGAGCTCTTCCTCTGGCTGACGATCCACACCCGCGCCCCTTGTGCATGTCCCTTAGTCTGATAACTTATTAAGTAAAAAATGACAGTCATGTACACGCGGTGAGTCAAAGCCTCACTTAGTACCGCGAAAGATGAACTCTAGTTCTAACATCTACATCATACCTAAACGACGCAAGTCCTATGTTAAGCCAAGCACTAATCATCGTCGTCTCAACACACCATGATGTTCCAGTGGACGCGAAAATATCTAACTTGTAGCTAACGACTGTCGCGAATATAAACGCCCTGAAGATGATATTGCCATCATCTCACACAATCCGCAGCGTCCTCAACTCTTCTAGCTATACTTAAACGGACCGTACTATCCGTTCATCCTAACTACATCCGATGTTCGAAATGAGACTTAAAACGAGAATTCGTAGCTATTATTACCCTGCCGACGCAAGCATCAAACTTTTTTGTTAGTAAGTTGCGCCTCGCCTTTATAAAAGAATTCCCCGCATCACGCATCAGCAGGCTCAATCTGCTGATATCGCACGCAAGTCAACTTTTGAGATTATAGCACACACCATAAGCAGGTGATAAGTGCATATATTTACTACATAGAAACAGAAAGATAGTACACATTGCAAAGTCAAAAGTCACACTTTATCATATATGTAGTTGTCCAGTCTTGCCAATTAGATCAAATGTTAGCAGATAAAATATCCAAATATGAAAGCACGATATGTCAATTCTGTAGTCCTTATTGTCGGGTTCTTCGAGGAGTATATCGAATTGATCATTTAAATTGTGAAAATGATGATGTAATTTAATAGCAATCAAGCGGCACGATATTTATGCTAGTGCCGTATTATGTACAAGGTTGAAGGACACGCAAGTTTTTTGTATTTTAATCCCGTCAACGTTCGTATCAAATTCATATCAAGAAACCCAAGTATGCCTCTTTTAAATATTCTACTTTCAGCATCACTTGTATGAGACAATCAAGAGTGTTTCTGACCAAATTATTCTACTTGCTTCCACGAAACATAACCCCATCAACACAACCAGATAAACTCTGAGTTATCGGCTGCCGTTTTTGTTCAAGTATAAGTCAGACCATTATACAAATTATCTGAAGAACAGTATGTAATTTAATTTATCTTTGCACGGTAGGAATATTATCTTATAGTTCGTACATTAAAGTGTGGCATGAAATCTATCCGTTATCGTTGCGAAAATCTTAGTAAAAATACATCAGTGACTTGAAGTTATTTCACGCCTAATAAAATTGCCTATGAATTTATACTGGATTCCACCATAGTATTGACACCACTTCTGGATATGTAGTGAACATTATCTCTGAAGTGACTCTTTAACAGCTTCATTAGTCAAGCCCAATGTTTTGGCATAGATCAAACCTGCCCTATTAGAGCACCATATTTATACCAGCATAATGACTCCACGCCATCTCATGGCATCTAGAGCCACTGACTGGAATAGCCAGCGAGTGCGTCAGCTCGTAGCCGTACAAACTGTTTTTGTACTGATTCTCTCTTCCATAATTGCATATTCCTGAATCCTCTTATACACGCTTAAAAGGCAATGAATAATCAGCGGTAATTCCCAAATTGATCCTGATCTTCGGACACATTGGAATCTCTCCGACTCGTATACGCTTCAAATACTCGAAAGTGTGTGAATTCTTGACTATGAAATCTATCTTAGATCAACTTGGCTTGGAGTATAAGTAGATTACCCAAGATGTTGAAGTAAAACCCTAGTTCTTAAAAAACAAGTATTAATAGTGACCGTTGTACAAACAAAACATGTATGGTACTTGCTTTATCAGCTGAACTGAGTACAAAGTTCTATTAGTCTATGTACTTATTACCAAGAACTATAC
>CAJDSM010154966.1:0-10039 GCA_903981925.1 Ostrea lurida
CAACATATACGATATGCTGCACCTTCCATAGGGGTCTTAGATGCTCTTCCATAATTATCATTTATTACATAGTTTGGTTGTACAATGGTATGTTTATTTTTGCTTCGGTATAATTTTTTGTTTGATTTCGGTGGGTTTCGTTTCGTTTCGGTGGATTTCGTTTCATTTCGGTAGATTTCGTTTCGTTTCGGCAGATTTCGTTTCGTTTCGGTAGATTTTGTTTCGTTTCTATTTCGTTTCGCACTTTACAGGTACCCTTTTAGAACAGACTTAACCAAAATTTACATACACGAATTCAATATTTACCTTATTGATAACGAAATATATCCATTAAAACTCAAAAAGTCCTCGTACATATACATAAGTTTGAATTATTCCCCTTTTCTTATCATGTGTACATACGTGTGGATCCACCTTTTTATTTATTTATTTATTTCAAGAGGATTTAGATTCAAATTCCAATTCAAAAAGTGACACTTATTATTGTTTACGAGCGCTTAGTCAGGACCAAGGGTTTATCCTCCAATTATATTATATTCAAACAGACAAAGGGGGGGCGACTGCGATGAGGTAGGGGCAAACGGTGCTACACTGTAGAGATTCGAATATGTTTCAATTAAATATTTAATTACTTGTGTGATTTCAAAATTGGTTGAAATTTAATAGGAAAATCCCTGGTTAAAAATTTAATTCATTCGTTCATTATATTACGTTTGTAGATTGTTGTTAGCTATGCAAACAATACTGGGTTAATTACATATACACATAGGAGTAACAGATTGCAATGAAAATTCTTTTAAGAAATCACCACTGCTGAAGCCAGGGCCAAGGTTCACCTCAGGTATATATATATGTGAACGCATTGTTTGTGTCCATGTTTGGCCTTTGTGTAGTAAAAAACCCTTTCATGTACCAAATGTTATTTTCTGTTGCTTCAACTCCAATACATTGTACAAACCTACTGTCGTAGTTAAACTTCTTTAGATAGCACTATCTCAACACAAATGTTAGTAGACTTTTCGTAGATTTTCATGATTAGTATAAAGATATTCTAAAGTTGTGCAGTGGGGCTCATGTTCGCATCAATTTTTAAATATTTGTCGGTGTAAAAAGATCATTTTGTTTAGAAACTATCACCTCATAATATTTATTCAAATTTCCAACATACAGCCAATGTAAAAGTGAGCATATATTTTTGAATATTGATCTACTAGTTTTTGATTATCCTTGGTGATAAACACTCTCCAAGAAAACCACTAAGTTGTGAACAATACTGTATAAGGTCATAGCTTGGATAATGCTCTTCCGAGCACAGTTGCTTAATAGATTTAAAAAAGAAAACTGCCATAGCTATAAACTAATCAATAAAGTAAATTATGTATTTTTACGTATGTGCGATGCATTTTGTTTATTCTGCACAAAAATTTCATACTTTATATAAAGTATACACAAAATCATTTCTGATGTACTTACCTACATTCTCACTGTAATTGGCTACCCTCCCCTGTCTAAAATCTACAGAATTTTTTGGGTATAACGAGGGGAATACTGTATTGATAAGAGGAGAAGAGTTCTTTTATCTAATACTCATGTGAGTGTTATGAAATATATTTCATTTTTTATTTATTACAAGTGGTACTCAAACTTGTGGAGTTATTGGACAGACAATAAGCTTGTGAGCTACCCTGCCCGAACTTTACCAACAAGTGGATGTATGGTGAACTTGGATAATACGCAATGATAAGCTTGTCCTCTGTCGCTTCTCCATTATGCTATGTGATTAGGACATCGGAAACTGGAGACGACGGAGTGGAGAAGCACACAGACGAGGACCTCCTAGTGTTGTACCTCTATATGGCCGTACGAATGAGGAGACGAGAATAATGATGATATGTTCCTCTAGAGGAAATCGTCCACTTTTTTTTAATTCAAAGTTTAAATCATTATGATTCTTTCCATAAATAGGAAATGATCTTAAATCAGCTTCTTTGCTACATTGCCTCTCGTATATCTATAGGTCTAAAGCTTTGATTAAAGTAATGGCAATAAAATGTAAATAATTCAATCACTTTACCATACTCAAATGTTTACCAAAAAATGTACATTCTGTTACAATATGCATGCGATGTCATTGGATTCACGGTCAACTTTATATATCTGTCAAAAAAACAAACTCATAAAATACGAGACTTATCATATCTGTGTATTTCGATGAGTTGAGCATTCTGCTAATTAACGAATTCAATGAACAAAATGGATTTGATAATTCCTCTACTCTGATGGCTTTTGTTTGTCTGTTTGATTTGTTTTGTTTATTAATTGATTATATATCATCTATTTTTGGTCGTTGCTTACCTGCAGGGTTTATTTGAGTTTGATTATTTTATCATATGTTAGGCCTATGTACGCGAATTCAGTAAAAGAGCATTAAACGTCGATCTGGGAAGTTTTTAAACTCACGTGACAATATAAAAGAATTAATAATAAAAATTCATCTATTGGAATCTGATGTAAAATAATTATTAATTGTGTAGAGAGGCTGTATGAACGAAGGTTGTTACACTCACGAAATATCATAATATTCTTCATTTAAGATTTAAGTTTTTTATAACGTAATTAATAAATAAACATGCTAGCTTAATATTAACTCGAGAATGCATCATGAGATAAAATCATTTGGTTACCGGAGACATATTACCCATAAATATGATTTTGGAAAATCCTTACGACAATGTTGAAAATCAATATTTGAAAGGTGAGGGGAGAGTATAGTCAGAGGATACCTCGAGAGGATACAATGCGAAAAGCTTTAAAATTTAAACCTTATAAATAAATGTATAACACTCTGTTCAAGAACTTCTCAAGGGCTGTGTTCCGTCATTTCAGCCAAGTGTATTCAAGCATTCTTAGTGCATTGTTGGATGAATTATGCAAATGTCGATTCACTAAAATATTTATATTTGGACGTTACTGTAAATGTCCAAGACAGGCCCATAGGGCGGAAGCGTACCATGGTTTGTTGTCACATATGTTTTCTGTCGAGAACAGATTATGTTTCTTGAGATATTATTTTTAATTTGAGAAGATGATTATCAACCGAAAATACGATATGCGATGAGCGGGAGCATGTCTCAGGTGCAGAAGCCGGTGACTATTTACTAAATTTGTGTACACTCTTTTTGTTTTTTTTTTGTAAATTACACACAGTGGTGATAGTTACTGTTTAGTAATGTACGTTTTTTTATTCTTTATTTTGTTTGTTTTTCGTTTGTTTTAGTATTGGTCTTTGGTTGTGTATACTGGGCGTTCTATCATTCTATTTGGTCTGTTTGCGTTTTTCTGTCTTTTTTTTAGTTTTATATTATTAATTTTTAATTGATTATCTATCTTTCCTGTTGGGTGAGGTGCTTTATTTCATTTGTTTATTTAATTGTATTATGTTTTTCATGGAGTGGGAGCCGGAGGGGGGGTTATCAGCTCAAAACTACATGCCACAATATCAAGATCCGAAGTATCAACACGTTTGAGTATTAGTGCTATATTATCAAACATATCCGTTCGGATCATAAATCACGCGATCTATGCAACATCTGGGAAATATGCACGTACTTACGTGAAGCAGGGAAATGGGCCCGTATATTATGTTACCCTGGCGATCGTGTGAAGATATTTAAACGAACGTGAAGTCAGATCTATCAACCCTCACCCAAACTCACTCACCTCCGCACACGCCCCTTGCACAAAGAGGTACAAATTAAGCCAACAGACAAAGGCTAGAGTCAAAAGAAACAGTAAATTTTCTTTCGAGTTGTTTAATCCATAGCGGAATAAGAGCATCACTAAGATTAGTAAGGATAATATCGAAAACCTCGACTTCCCGAGAATAATTATGCTAACCATAACAATAAAGCAATTGCTACCGTCGTGCCCACTGTTGCCATTCTTCTAACATCATATGAAATACAGTCATTTACATAGATCATTACGTTGTGACAAAAGTGTTACAAAATGTAGGTTAGCAAGAACTTTCAAGGTGATTATGCAAGTTGTCATAGAAAAACAAAAATGGGGAGAAATAAGAGAGGATGCGTTCAAAAATAATCGTTTTTGTGCTTTTCCATACGTGTGTATAGAGGTGTTTATATCTTGTCATTGAAGGAACATGGTACAATACGATGGAATTATTGCCATACGCTCCTAATTACTTGCCAATATGCCAGATCGGAGGAGATTAGTCCTAGCAGCAAAGTATATTGAATTATTCAGGATAAGAAACATTAGCTGACAGAAATGAAACACTCTCCCTACATGTATCAGTTGCCCACTCAGGACAGCACAACAAGGACACGCGCTATGCCCCCTGAAATCTGCTCGCATCTTCAGCGGGAGGCATAAAAATTATCACCTTTCCACCCATTCCCCCATATATCTTTTTTTATATTAATAATATATCTGTTATTGTTTTATTTATTCTGCTTTGCGCGCACACTGATCCGATTTACGCGAGAATTTGTGGCGAAATGCCGATTTGAACCTCCACCCCCAGATGGTTATCATGAGTCAACAGATTATTAACGAACAGGATGTGTTAGCGGTTTATTAAGGTGTTGGGTAGTGTTTGGGTGCTTGCTGGATTAGCACACTTATATTGAATAGTTCATGTATTGGAAGAAGTTAAGGCCATAACGATCGGTAATGGTGTTGTTTGTATAACTAGGAGTTGTATAAGCATACTACCGGTCTATGGGATGAGACAAGGTATGCCATATAATGCTTTAAAAAGCTGTTATCATTGAGCCGTTTGCAGACACAACAGAGATTGGCGAGCACGTTTAATATTAAATATATACTTCTTTATTCTATATTATTGTTAACGGCGAGGATTTTATATTGTCGATATAGTTGATGTAATGGCCGGTTTTGATACACAGTCTACTTGAAAGAATTCTGAGATTTGATCAAGAAGAATGCTGATTAGAGAAAAAACCACCCTCCGAACAATATCCCCTCGACCTGACCCCTCATCAACGAAAGGAAATTTAGTTTTGGCCGAAAGGCAGGCCGGCTAAATCCTCACTAAATTCAGAGGGATGCATGGGGTTGTGACAGACAAAACTTCGTTGATCTCCAGCTTCCTCCAGCCTTATTATTGTGGGTTATTCAATTTCTTGTACCAAAAGTGATTCAACCCTCACCATATAAATAAATCGTTTTCTCTATAGAGACGGTATAAGATGTTGTTAGTTTTTTTGGGCCGCTTGTCCAAAGGATTGGGGGTCGTTACTGTGTGGGGGGGTTTATTCAAGGTGAGGTGTGGATTATCTCAGTTTTTAGAAATTGGAATTAATAATAAAGTTTGTGCACAAGATATCTTTAATATAAATCTTACTTCTTATAGAATGTGCTGCTTTTATCTGGGAATTTGTATAGCGAACACCCACAAACGTTATATCATATTATAGGATCATCGGATTTTTGTGGTAATGTGATATTTAACTATCAGCAATAAATTATGTTTTACAATTATTTTCCTCCATCAAGTTAGTACTCGAGTTCTTGCACCACTTTAATGACTGAATATTTACATGTATTCATTTCCGGGTTAGAGCAAATATTTTCGCACATATCCGAGTGTGTGTGGGGGTGGTAATGTTTCGTTCTTTCATACTGCAACACCTGTAAAACAGTTCTTACTTTTCGCTCTCGTTTTTTGAATTCGTTTTTTCGTGATCTCATATTATCATATCAAGTTAACTTCTGACTCTCATACAGGACAAGTATCATATTACCTTATTACTCATGTAGCTGTTTCTTCTGTTGGAATAACTTTATGCTTTCCATCTAGTTTCTAAGTCTCATAAGATCTAATCCAATACACGTGGTGGCTAATGCCATCTCATCTCATAATACTTATTGTACATCCCAAATTATTCTCCTATTCTTTATCTGACCGAGGTACTCTGCTCTCATCGTGCTTATAGTTTTTTATCGGTTAATTTTCCTCACTTCTATCTATCCGTCAATCTACTTCATCATTCTATATCCAGTTATCATATGTTTCAATGTTAAGGATAATTGATTGTAATTTGAGATATACCTTGGCCTGCATTCCCTCTACAGATTACTAAGAAGATAAAGACATGTTTCCCCTGTAAAGGGTGAAAGTCATTTTTAAAGTTGTAAATAGAAAGCATCATAAGGACTTTTGACAAAATATAGTGCATTGAGTTCATCTTGTTTTCTCCTCGTTTTTTCATTCTTTTCCGCTAGCATTATTTCAGAGGTGCAACGACTTAAGCCATGACGTTAACAATATTGTTAAATATGATAGTTTTGAATCAGAAGATGGCAACGCAATCTCAGGAGAAAAACGAGACAAGTCTTTTCTAATCTCGAATGGTCGTTGGACTAGAAGATCGAGATAGCTGATAGTAAGGTGTTGGCCTTATCCGACGATATGTAGAGACCTATTGCGTTAAATGCAAGCTCCTATTTGCATTACCGAATTTATTAGCGATTTCTCTAATTATCTGATGTCCTCTTTCAACCTCGTTGTCTTAAGACCAATTTGGCATTCAGTGCGTCGGTGTTTGCTCGCTCCGAAGTGTTCCGAGGTTATTTTGATTTTGGGAATCTAAAGTACTTCACATGACATGCCGGGTATGAAGGGTAAAGCTTTATGCGTTTTCTGTTGTATACGAGTGTCAGCAAGATTAGATTTTACTCACGTTGAGCCTTCAGGAATATTGACTAAGAATTTTTCAGAAATCCAATTTCTTATTTGGCAAGATATACACCTTGTATCACAGATATACTTCTATGCAGTATCACGTACAAAACTCAGACCTGATACGTCTCTGAGCTCGTAATGAACGACTTAATATGTGTTCGCAGAGAACGAATACCTCACTTAAGCAGAAGAGCAGTGGATGTAGGTAGACTCTGGATTCCCCAATGACGATATAACAGAGGTTTAGCTGAGAATAGTGAAACAGAGAGTTACAGTCCAAAATTTTATGAGGGTATCGGAATACATCTGATTTTCTAAAAATTATCTTAAATATCTTCTCTCGCGATACTCGGGTCAGCATCCCATACTGGTTAGCCTATATACGTGCGGACTTTGCACCGGAAGTTACTCACGACACCAGCTTAAGATCTGAGTACTTCAAGCCCACCACATAGGCCTAACGGGCCGTGCGACCAGTCCCCAACAACAAAATATTCTCATGTGGCCTCCATCTACGTATCCTGACGCCCACCAGCTTCAGTCTTGGCTCAGCATAGTATCACGCATAATGGTACCCAGCTTGAGAGTAGTATGGACCCTTTACGTCGTTTGTAGAGAGTCCATTCAACAATATAATTTCACTAACTAATTGTCACAAGTCCTGACTGATATACAATAGTGAATTCTAAATAACTATCTCGAATCCTAAAAATTTGGTCTAAAAATGAAAATTTTTAATAAATCCTTTTATGATTTGCAATTGTAGGTGTTATACTTTCCTTATTGTTTGTGTATGCATTCGAATCCAGTGGGTTTCACATGTCACTTGTTTAAAACCCAAAAAATCTGTTTTTATGTGTTTCTTAGTAACTCCTTATAAGAACAGTAAAATTAGATTTCTCGACGAGTGTTACAGTTTGTATTGCCACCATATAATTAAAGAACGAACATGATTCTCAGCTTTTTATTAGCAATACGTGTCCTTTCCTTGTGGGCGAGCCAAAGCATCTTTCTAGCAACTAAAGTTGCTAGGGAAACCCTGGCTTTGAATCTAGCATACTTGTTGGCATTCAAACCTTTCGGGAAGTGAACTCATACACTAGAAGAACCCAATCCTTCGATTTAGATGCAAGACTTTCATAAACAACTCTTTTAAACCAAACTTTGCAGGCATTACTGATAATATTAACACGGAAGACTAAATCGTGAGTCAAATCAGTTCTATGGTAAAACGCGGTATCGCATTTAACCGAAATATTGCTTACCACATGTTTGAGTATATCAAAGCAAGTGACATGATTTGCAGGGTGACCAAAAGTCTCGTCGCTTTTCAACCTCCATTGGCTGTGAGACGTCATTAATATGTAGTTTATAAGTTTGACAATATCGTAGTCTTTTTGCTCGATTGTGCCTCGTTGATAACAATCTGCACATCAGAGAGGCGCTTCCTTTTTAGTTGTGAAAGACATATGTCTAATTCAATATGTTATCCGAATATCCATGTAGCCATTTCTTCCGCTCCTCACGGATTATTAAACGGTATGAGGACCATTTCCAAGTGATACTAACCTCGGCATGCAAAACAAAACAACTATTCTTCTCGCTTATGTACTATTAGTAGTTTTTCGCAGATTAGCCTTCATAGAAGGATTAGCATTCTCGGTATCATGCAACTGATCTGGAAAAACTGACAACAAGGAAAGTGTGGGAGGGCAGGGCACTTTGTGCTCATTGTATGGCTACACAGCAAAAACGGAACTCGCATGACAGACTTCCTTACAGTAATGAGATAAAATTTTGGTAAAACCCAGTTTCTGATTCCGCTTCTGACGAATGCGCTCAAACAGAATAACTCTAACTGATATGAAACATTCTGATATGGTAATTGTGAGTGATAGAACTAAATGCACTTTCAATTTGGAACATCACACACTTCAGCAATCGGGCTAACACCTCGGTAGTCCGATCTGCAATCTAGATTTGACTCTTGTTAGTGTAAGGTTATTCACTAATCTGCCGAGGTCTGTATCGACTGGTTTAGTTTATGAACGACAACAAAAGGATTAGTCAAAAGAGTAGATCAGTATATCTATCTGATGAACAGATTAGATTTATATTGCGAAAAAATGTATTTTTAATTATTTCATTTTGGTATAAATTTTACAGTCACCAGACAGTTGTTTACAAGTCAGTATAAAATTCCCAGCTTCACCTGTAAATCCACATCCATTGAAACTGATTACAGCATCCCACTCTTCCACATATATATCAGTACAAAGCGACTTTGTTGCCAACACATAAGAATAGCTCCCAAATCCAGTTGACCATGCTATAATCACTTTTCTCATGCAGGCTATTGAGATTGCAGCCTTGCTGGTATTTGAGGAATTAGAGCTTGCATAGTAACTAGAGCAATTAAAATTAATTTTTTGCCTAATAATACATAACATTTGAATATTATACTTGGTTAAATTGGGTGTACATTATTTGGCTATATATATCATCTGTGCGTGTTCAAATATATGTATGATGAAAGTAACCTATAAAATCACCAGAAGTACTCTGATATGTACAAAAGAATAAGGGCGTATTTTGGTACCGATTAATTATACAATGGAGGAATGGAGTGTTTCGTCTAGTGATAGAACGCTATTATACGACTGAATGGAGTTAGTTTGTGAGTGCTATCCGATAAGATATGATATAGATAGATATGCCAGTGTTTTGGTCTATGTATAGATTAATATACACAGGAGGAATGCTGGTGTTCTTTAGGATATGATACGAGATATACAGAAAGATATGGATGTTTATTTGGATTGTTATTGGGTATGATATATGGGCGTATAGTTCCTCAGATGTAAAGGTAAACAAATATTTGTGCTTTACAAAACGACGATACAGTTCACGTTCCAGACACACAGATACAATAAAAATTGAAAAGTGGAAATGAGATGGCGCTACGAACCGTTCGAACAAAAGTGAACGCCAGGGTCCAGGTGCCATGGAGGAGTAAAGATCTTCTGCTGGACCAGGATCTCACACCGTCCTGTTGAAACTGATAATGCAGAATTTTTGATTTGGTCTATCGTACTGGTAGATGATGAACCCAGGAAGAAATGGAGTGTTTTGTTAGTATCAGTATCTTCGTAAGCATACTAGAACAATGATTCCTGTGAATCGTTTTGGTCTATGCACGAACGTACAATCCAAGATAATATACATGGGTAATCTTGTGTATCTTATGAATTAATGGTTCTAACTCGACCAGATGAAAAAAAAAAAGTTTGATTTAGTCCTAATCAGTGA
>CAJDSM010154989.1:0-10347 GCA_903981925.1 Ostrea lurida
TTACCATGGAGTTAAGAAAGAGGACCCAAGTGTTACAAATGTCTCAAACGAGAACTTTAAGTCATCTAGCGCTTTGTTATGTCTCTAAATACCCTTCTAGTATATATGAGCTTTTTGCATCAATATGATGGACTGCCGTCATGTTAATTCAACTTAGGAATGGTCTTAGGACAAGGGTTACGCTGTCCTAAAGTTAGACGATTATGGAAAGGCTTAATTTAAGAAAGCTGTGAGAAACTGACTTAAAGACTAAGACATTGTCTTAAAGATGTACTTAGGGACACGTCTTAGCCTAAGATAGCTTCCTTGAACATGCCTGCTGGACTTTTGGACATAATCACAGGCTTACACATTGTACAATATACCAAATAGTTATTTCACATGAAAATCCAAACATCCCATTTGGATTTCTTCAGTGTTGTTGACAAAGCAAGAGTGAAAGACCAATGCCAGCATGCCCCCTTGACTTGGCCAAACAAGTTGTAAGTGCTAAGACTCTAAAACTTTATTTCGAAGTATACAGCCAACAAATACAAATCACCCTAAAAATAATTGTGTAATAAATTTTGAATTAAAGTGTAAGTTTAAAAAAACCAACTTAAAACTCATAATTCAGTATGAATAGGAATAACTTCAATCTTATAATAAAAATCTATTGACCAGTGTAGTTCAAAACTAAACCAAAGAACAGTTAAATATATAAATTCCAGAGTGGTTTTTATTCAATTGACCAGTATTTGCCGCATTTACTGGAATTTACCGGAAATACCGGTATTTGCCCAGCGGCATGAAAATATGATAAATGCAACCGGCATTTTGCCAAACCCTGATTTGGGTTCTCACAAACGATTTGGAGTCGTTTTGATAAATGAGTATTCTTAAAGGCAAATGATAGAATAACCCTTTGTTTTTATAATAATTTAGCACATCCGCCTTTTTGAACAAGTGCAAGCCACTTGACAGTTTACTGATAAACTTTTGGGATGTTTTCAAACTTGTAAGAGAGAAATATTTTATGTACAGGGTTATTTTTCAAAATTATAAAAGCGAGTACAACAATTTGTATGTAAAGCAAGTTTAGACTGACATTGTAAAGTAAACACTCACACACTCTCTCACTGACCAACACCATACCTCTTAAACACACAACTAACACATTGAAGTTAAACCTACCACTTTGCTTTCAAATCTCACATACCAGTGAAGACTGTATCCTTTATGAGTAAAATAGCACATTTAAAATGTTCATTCACAATACAGTCATACGCCGGCCTGGGGACTCACGTATTCACGAGTTTCAATGTTAATTAATGTCAGTATGTAAGATTTGTGAGGCGTCTCCCATTCCTGTCCAATGCGAAAATGTATCCATTGTAAAAGCAGAATCTTTAACAGTTTAGCATTCATAGGTTGGTTTGGCCAGATCAGTACCGTTCTCTTTGATGTGCTTTTTAGATTATGATGGATCCTGCGAATTCGCTGTTTGGAACTTCACAATCAACTGAGCGGGTGATTTTCTCTCCTGATGGAATCGATGGATGGCAAGAATGTCTCGTCTCCCAAGAGTCAGATCGCATCTTATCTTAATATCGACAGGTCCTCTTTTCAATTCATACCTTCTGCGTTCTGCCAAGTTCAGAATCTTGATGTTTGTCTTCGAGAATACTGCTTGGTTAAAAGTATACGCACATGCTGCATTGGCCTCTGTTAAGCCGGGCTAGATGTATTCCTTAAGTTGTCTTCGAGTGAATGAAATTTTTTTTTTTTTTTTTCAAGTTTGCGATGTATTTAATCCTTTGTTGTTTTTGTCATCCATCACCAGTGCATCAACTTATATCTGAAGATTTGCTGGCCCGATAGTTATTGAAATTTCACTCATAGCGACTTATCTTCTGATTTGTGAGTTTCCTGCGGATGTCTCCTTCACCGCTATAACATCTCACCCTTTACTGATCTTCATTTTTTGTTTGACTTCTTCCTTGATCTCCTCTTTAAAATTCTGCCACAACACTTCACTCACTTCCCTTGAATGTCATCACTTTGTCAAACGGTCTTTTAGTCCTATCCTGTATAGCAGCAAAGCCTGTGTTATGCTCTCTTGATCATCATCCCATCCGCTATCAACTGACTGAAGGAAGTAACCTTCTCTGTTTCGTATAGATTTTAGGTATTGACACACCAAGCCCTTGACCTCTCGAGACGATGAGGAAAGGAGAAGTGGACACATTTAACACAGTTTGTACTTGCTGTTGTAGATCTTTGTCATTCTTGGGCCACACTTGATTTTGTATCCTTGCTTTTTAACTCCTTCCACTATCCTTTGTGTCGTTTGTTTTGTCTGGCCCATTGTTGAGACTGGCCAGTACACACTGTTTAAGGCGCGGTCACACCCGCCCGAACTTTTGTTGAGCGCAGTCACATGACTCAACGAGCCAAACTTAGACAAGATCGTCACCGCGCCAAAATCGAACAACAGAGCGTCTGCTTTAGCGGTTGGCACGCTGAAGCCGGCGTTGGCTTAGCTTTGGTTTATCGGTAAGCGTTAGGCGTTGGTTTGGCGGTGACAGCGAGCCGTTGATAGAGTGAGGTTCACCGCGCATGCGTGCGTTGGCTCCGGATGGGGTTATAGTTGGTTTAGCGGATAAGCATATTTGACCTTACGGACTAGAACGGATGCTTAGATATGAGAGATCTATGGATATTGATAGAAGTACGTACAAACAAACAAAAAAAACAAAAAAAAAAAAAAAAAACAACCCACTGGAGATTGATGTTGGTGGTCCACGGATGAATTGAACAATCTATTCAGTTGTTATATGATCTACATAACAAAAGATATGGCTAATCTTTAATCTTAGAACACCCTCTTCCTGTGTTACAATAGATTGATCATTTAACATATTTACCATAGAATACGAATGAAAAACGGATGCAGTATAACCAATGTGGAAAATGAATCGCTTTTAAATTGAAGATTGCGGGCAATGATTCAATGCCTCTTGCACATTAAATCAGACCCAAGTCTATCATTCACTTCCAACAATGACAAGCACCAATTTAACCTTTCACAATTTATAGGATAAAACCACATATAAACAATAACATGTTGGAGATAACTGGCCGCAAATTTTTTTGTAGAGTTCAAGGAAGAAAACTAGAAACTACCATAAACAAACGGCCAAACTAGTTGGCCTCGCTTTGATGCGAGTGCCATGGAAACCCCATGCTTAACACACGGCTGGTGGCAAGGCATACAAGCTGCCATCAGCTTTCACACGCCCTGTCCTCTGGCTTTGCTACCTGGTTTCGAGATCTTTAACCACTGACCAGACTGTAGCCTCTCCTCCTTTTTATTAGAGAGTAGAGGTGACCGAGCACTGCAGTGCTTGCAGACCCCAAAGCAGTTACAATTTTTCATACTGTTGACCAAATGGCATTTTAAGCTTTCCATCGCTAAACAGCACATGACACATCCCTCATGCTTGATTGCAGATGGGCAGAGACAAATAGGTATTGCTTTATGCAGGATTGTTTGTCTTCCTTGACCCCGCCACCGACACGATATGATGTCCCCCACAAAAAAATTGACCTTATGATCAACTTAGGACCCAATGGACTGAGCACGTGACATGCGCAGGCGCCAAGCAGTTTTACCATTTTTTATACTGTGGTACCAATGGCAAATTTAGCTCATGCTACACACAGCCATGACTACATCCCTCATGCTTTGATGCAGATGGGCAGAGTCTCTTGATCCCGCCACAACATCGAATATGATGTTTTCCCCACCAAAAATTGACCATGACCAAATAAACAACCTAAACTGGTAACATGGGGGAAAATTTTCCTTTCCCTAAACAGAATGCCAAACCACCCTGAATATCGTAATCCTGCTGACCCTTAGATTAACTGATCATATATCTAAATAACTGGTTTGATGAGCAGTGATATTTTGTCATGAACAATGCAAGCCCCAATTAAACTAATACGCAAATGAATTTTGAATGTTCTTGATATCAAACTTGCAAACATTTTAAAATCACCACTAGAGACGTACCATGCGCGTATAGCAGGTGCAAACAACGAACTGAGCAAAGGTGCAAGCACGACATACACGATACAAACACATGAAATTAATGAGAAATTCTGATGCTGTGTGTGCCAGATGTTGGCGAGGTGCCATTTAATCTGGGTGTGCTAGATCTAAATACTCAAGTTCCAGGTTAAAAGTTGTCAACGGTACAACATTTGGCCGCTCTAGACCCTTTCAATGATGTCCTTCCCAAAGGTAACCAATACTCTCCCTGCCCTATTAACCTTACCCCTCCTCCCAAGTAGGAATGACATCCCGACTATCCTAAAAATCCTAAAACCTGGAATACTCTTATAGTAGAGGCAAGGCAGGGGGAGGTTGAGATGATTGTTTTTTTTTTGTTTTTTTTTTGGTTGTTGTTGAGAATATTATCACTCATATTGAGGTGTCACCATTGCAAGTGCAGGGCAGCAGGACTGCAAAATTTAGAACTATGCTATGGTCCTCATAGTTTTTAGCAAATGAGAGTTCTATTGCGTGCCACACATACTCGACAACGGGGCCTCCCGCTTTTATGGACATATTCCAAAAGACCGTGATTCTCACTTCCTAAATGCCGAGCTGTGTGAGAAGCAAATCGACTACCGTTACTGCTCTTAGGTTTTGAATGCAACGCGTGAATCTGTAACACCTGGATTTAGCCAGATAGTGCCACTTGGCCCTACCTCGTTAATTTTTTGTAGGCAGACAGAGCTCCGGAACAGAGTCCAATGACATAATTGGTTGAAGGAGTAAATTTTGGATGTGATAACTGTGAATAGGCAGTAAGCCATAACCAGAGAGCACCCCGAGCAAAACCCACAAAGCACAACTCCCGCCAGCCACCATACTTCTCATGCTCATTTGAGTCACTGAAAGCTTAACAAAGAAGATATGGCCCGTACACAAATCCAGTTAAAAGACCACAAGCTTGACTCGAGATCAAAGTCATCAATGTACGTGACGCATCCCCATGTGATACAACACAAACCAGCTCAATCCATGTCAGAAACTACACCTTTGACCTTGAGGCCAAAAGTCAAAGACAGGCCCAAAATGCAGGCGACACGTTCTCATACTGATACACCCAACATGCCAGACACGGCATGCCCATGTCAAAGAGGCCCGGACACGAATCAGCACTCCTTAGACAGTCCGGAAAACAGAGTACATGACAAATCGTCACACAGTGGTGCACCCAGTGCCAAACATGTGAACAAGAACGCCCATGACAAAGACCATAGCCCGAACACTAAATCATGTTAAATAAAACGATCAGTTTTGACCCCGAGGTCAAAAGTCAGGGTCATTAACAATGCAACATGTCGTCTCAATAGATACATTCCACGTGCCAAATATGGTATGCTTACCTAAAGGAAAAGGTTACCACGTGGACACGAAACCTTGATCTGCACCGAAAGACAGAGTGATTCCTATATATCCACCCCCCCCCAAACTTGTTTGCAGGGGTATAATAATTTGCATGAAATCAGTCCCTAATTTGTGGAGAATGACTAATTAGTGGAACAGTTGATTGCTGGATGCTTGCCTCTGCATTTCCCACAGATATGTTTCAACATGCATAGATCTGGGGAAGAAATTGCACGTTGCCTTATTGGAATGGTAGCAATACTAGGTAATAGCAGTTGTGCAGCTCTGACTTGAGGCTTGTTCAGTATTGAAATGAGTTTGACTAAGCAGAACTGTGGCTTGCCACTTGCAGTAGCCAAATTAAGTTCTTGACAGATAATGTCCCAGGGGGATTGCTAGCTTTGAGGAGACAATATTGCTCGTCATATAGCACCAGCCTTGCAATCTAGTAACAGCTAGTCTAAGTAATGTCCCACATATATCAAAAACTCTGTGCTCTATTGACCGGTGTTTTTCTAACCTAATTATGCTCAGGTAAATCAAAAGCAGTGGTGCTTTTTTTTTTTTTTGGTCAGGTATGGTTCATGTTTGACTCAACCATACAGAATTTGCCCATCCCTGATTATAATTTCCACTCATGACCCTCGAAGTGTAACTTGATCTTGCTGATTTCAACAAGAGGCCTAAAATGATGCCCATCCCATTTTTTTTATTTTTTTTTTTTTATTAATTATTATATTATTATTTTGCTTTAGTTTCTATGGATGTGTGACACCAATATCAACATAGCTAACTTCAGGAAAAAAGTAAATATGCCAAAAAAGTAAATCCATGAATGAAAGCCCATCCCAATATTTTTATTTAATTTTTTTTTAATCTAATTTATTATTATATTTTGCTTTAGTTTCAATGGGATGTGTGTGACCACATTTATCAAATAGCTAACTTAAGCCCCCCCCCCCCCCCCGGTGGGCATGAAATAGATTGATCTCTGTCCAGAGATCAACCATGCTTGTCTCAAGAAACAGCAAGAGGAAGTTTGTTATCCAGTTAACTCCCTTTTAGAAACTAGTTAACTTGTACCAAGTTAAGTCCAGTTTTAATGCTACACTCAATTAAATGGGATTATCTCATATGGGTCATATTCATTTCAATAATCCATATTATTTCAGGTTGTTACTCCAAGTTGAAAGAAAAGAAAAGGAAAAAAAAATAATTTTAGTTTTTAAGTTACTGGCATCGGGAATTTCTGTCGCTCTTGAAATTGGTGCGTTTGACCCAGATCAAGACCCCCTATTTACCAGTAATCTCACAAGTAAATAAATGCACCAATAATAGCAAGTCTCTCAGCATCCATGGTAGTACAGGTTTAATGTAATTTTGAGCAAATTCGATATAAATGAGGTCTGCACTCAAGGCAGCTGAACTCCAAGTGGGCTCCTGGTCCATTTCTCCCCGATTTATAGCCAAATTCTGGTCCCGCTCCGACACCTCAATACCAACGCCAAACCAAAGTTCATCACCGCAATGGACCGCTGCTTCAACGCCCGACACCGTTCCAGCAATCCCATGTCCGCTCGTAAAATGCTTACAACCGCTCCACCAAAGTTTGTGCAACGTTTAATCACCGCTCGGGCAAAGATGGCGAATAAGCGGTGGTCCAGCGTTCAAGATTTTTGCGTTGGTTTAGCGGACTAAAGCGTTCACGAACATGCGCCTAGCGGTGCCAAACTTTGACTGGGCGTTGTTTGAGCGGTGGTGAACTTTGCCTTAGCGGAAAATTGCCCGCTCCTCACCGCTCGCAATATTTTGTGCAGCTCAAAACTTTCGAAGCGGTAGGAGGGACCATCAGCGGTGGCCGAGCTTATACGGCGTTGCCTTAACAGAGACCAACTTCTGTTACACGGTGGTGAACGGTAACGAGCGGAGATGATTTTTTTTTCACCGCTCCAGGAACGCTCCAACAACAGTCGGGCGGTGTGACCGAGCCTTTTCACAGGTTGACTGCTTTCACCTAGCTTTCACTGAGCACTTTTCAGCCTTATCCGGGTTAAAAATTCAAATCAAGATATCTTGCAGAAATAACGTTACACAATGGTAGATAATCCATAAAATGACAGCATTCACACTTTTTTGAGGTCAAAAACACGTTGTAAATAACTTAAAATCCCCTTAACTGGAGAGCCTACAAAGTTGCAACTAGTCACTGAGTATGTCCTTGGCCTCCCCCCCCCCCTTTGACCTAGTCACAATTAAATTGGACTATTACAGGATTTGAAATCCAGATAAAAAAAAGTTTTCACTTGGAGGAGAAAAACGCCTTTTAAACAAGCACGTTTAGATTATATCTTAATTTCAGAAAGCTTATCAAATATTGTTGAAAAATTCTCAATAAAACCGGGGTATAGATCAGATCATTCAATTGTATTAATGGAACTTAATTAAATTCAATTCATTTGAAAGAGGACGTGGACTTTGGAAATTCAATAATAGTTTATTAACTGACCCTATATTTATAGACAATTCAAAAAGTTAAGCAACAATACTTGGAACGAAGATGGTGAAAATTAACCAAACTTCATATATAATCAATCATAGTACATTCTTAGAAGTTCTTTTAATGGAAATAGGGGCATTACTAAATCTTATTCTTCCTATAAGAAGAAAGAAAGAAACAAGCTTGAAAATTCCTTAATTGAAGAAATAGGGGCTCTTGAATCAGAACAAGAAATTATCGATTTAGTAGAACAACAACAAACAAAAAAAAACAAAAAAAAAAACTGCCCTGCATGAGCTAAGAAATAAAAAAATTATAAGGTCAGTTATAAGGTCCAGGGCAAAATGGATCGAAGAAAGAGAAAAACCATCAAATATTTCTGTATATGGAGTCTCGTAATTATTAAAATAAAACAATAAAAAAGGTAGAATTAGAAGACAACCAAATCATATATTGAGCAGTCGGAAATCTTACGACAAATCAAAAAAAATTACCAAACACTTTAACCAGTACAGATCATATGCTAATAGATATATCTATTGAAGATATTGTTAATACAAGTGAAGTACAGAAGCTGGATCAACATAACAGCTGATGATCTTGAAAAAAGTATAGATGAAAGGGAAGTTTTTAATGTATTGAAAAATATGAAAAATAACAAATCTCCGGGAAGTGATGGTTTTACAGTTGAATTTTTCATTTTTTTTTTTTTTGGAATGATTTAAAAATATACATAGTACAATCAATTAATAACATCTATTCAAAAGGAGCTCCTATTTCCCAAAGATTAGGATAATCTCATGTTTGCCAAAAGTGACAAACCCAGACATTTTTTGAAAAACTGGCGTCCAATAACTCTTTTGAATGTCTTGTATAAACTTATATCAGGATGTATAAGCACAGAATTAAATCTACACTAGATTATTTAATATCAGCTAGGTACTCAAACTGGCTTTCTGAAAGGAAGATACATAGGAGAAAACACTAGCTTTATTTATGATTTGATGTCTTTCACAGAAAGTAAACAAATTCCAGGATTACTAGTACTTTTGGATTTTGAAAAGGCTTTCGATTCAATTTTCTTGGTGTTCTGAAATATTTTGGTTTTGGGGATATATGTTAGATTGGATTAAGATTCTAAATACAAATTTCAAAGCTTCTTGTTTACAAGTGGTTTCCTATCTAAACAGTTCAATATTGAACGTGGTTGCAGACAAGGGGACCCTGTTTGCACCAATATTTTTCTCCTTTGTGTTAGAAATCCTGGCTCTCTTGATCAAACAAAACAAAGATATAAAAGGTATTGTGATTAACGATAAAGAACATAAACTATCTTAGTATGCTGATGACACTTCTCTTGCTCTTGATTGGTACTCCTAATCTTTATTCGCTACTATTGATTTTTTCTCAAAATTCTCAGGACTCAAATAAATACATGTACTTCCAAAACTAAAATTATCTGGATTGGATGAAAAAAAAATCTCGGATGAAGTATTTCATCATTCGAGATGGAAGCTGGACTGGGATGCACTGATTTCAATTTATTAGGAATACATTTTTCGGTAGAATTAGACAAAATTATAGAACTAAATTATGAATTCAGATACCAAAAATAAAAAGCTAAATTACACAACAGTGGAGAAGAAGGATTCTAACACCAATAGGTCGGGTAACAGTTGTTAAGACACACTTATCCCAAAACTTAATCACCTTTTTATTTCTCTACCAAACCTAAAAAAGAGACTTTTTCATCATTAAGTAAAGAGATTATTTCAATTCATTTGGAATGCTAAATCAGATAAAGTCAAAAGAACAACTGTTACCAAGACTATTTGAAAGGGGTCTTAAATGGTTGATATCACTAAATTTATTATTTCTCTGAAATGTTCATGGATAGAAAGGTTAATCACAAGTGATTCTAAGCCATGGTTAGATATTTTTATTGCTATTAATGCCAAGATATTGTAACAAAATTTTTGCTTTTGGAAAATATTTTACATATATTTCTGATTATGTGGTAAAAGAAAACAATGCCTTTTGGCAAGATGTATTTAATTCTAGGCTAACAGTAATGAAAAGTAAGGATGGGAAATAAATGAAAATGATTTTTTTCGCACTCCACTATGGTACAACCCATGTATTAAGGTGGGAATGAAGGTTTATTTATAAAAACATGGTATAATAAAGGTATAACAACTGGATGATGAAAGCAATTTTTTGTCTGTAAATGCTTTAAAACAAAGATATAACTTTTGAGTGTGTATATAAAATGGCGAAGTAACAAAGTATCAAACGCAATCATAGTCAAAAAACACATACAAAATCGAGTGTTAAGGGCACACGGACCTTCGACGAAAGCGAAGGCAGGATCAGGTTGCCATGGAGGAGTAAGCATCCTCTGCTGACG
>CAJDSM010155018.1:0-15469 GCA_903981925.1 Ostrea lurida
AACTTTGTAATTCATGGTTAAATATTGTGACGATGATGAAACCTGTTCCACATAATTAATATTGCTTTTGTGCCTTCCTAACGGGTAGGACCACCCTGGGAATTCCCACGGTGCCCACTCAGACTCTTGCCAATTTTCAAACACCCTCTATACCTTATAGGGACTTGGTTTAAAATTAAATGATATCCTATAAGACAGAAACCCAACTGGGGCAAACCAGTGAAATCCTTTTGACCGTTGCACACAATTTACCCATACACTGCATAGCTGAATTGTTGTTAAATCAAAAATTAAGTCAAACAAGAGGGCCTTCACATTCAGTTCAAGTGCCCTCAACAGGAAGGTGCCAACTGCCAAAGGATTACTGACCCTACACCACCTCCTATGTCCTAAATTTAGAGAAGGCAAAATTCATTTTAGACTTACGCTACCCAATTCAACAATATACCTAAATAATTGTGTAATTCGGGGTAACTGAAACCCCTGCTTTGTCTGTCAAAAAGGGCCGCCACACACCAACTCTCCTACACGGCCGAGGTCAAAATTCGGAACACCTGCTACTTTTTATGAGTTTCTGATCTTCAAAGAACCGTGTTAAAAACATTGACAAAAGTCAAGCAGGGCCCCGGCGTGACAAGCTTAAATGTTTAATTATGATACATCAATCTTGTGCATTATGAATATGGGCTTAAAACAAGTCTGCAAAATTTCCGTTTTACCATAGTTAAAGTAAAATTTATAGATTGAATTATGTGTCACAAAATATGATTTGCAAAATTGTAATTTCATTTGAAAAGATATTTTCACCAAAATATTGGCCCTAATAAACAAAATATGCAATATGCACAATCTGCAATATGGTGAATGAACAAACTGTGTAAAATTTCACTAGTTGCTACTAATGATATTAGGTTGAGTTTTAGTGTTCACAAAAGATATCAATTGGTCAAAATCTGCAAATTTTTCATGGAACAAAATGACCCGTGCAGAGTTATTCCCCCCAATAATATTTATAACCTTACAAGACCAAATTTTGCAATATGACACATCTGCGAGAATGGTTGAGAAAAAGGCACAGTTAATGCCAAAATTACTTCAGCAATTGTATAGGAAATTTCTTGAAGGTTTTAGTGGTTCACAAGGTAGGGATTTCTCAAAATCCTGTTGAATCTTTCATTGAAAATATGAAAACGTTTTCCCCCAAAATATTTGGCCCTATACACCAAATTGCAATTTGCAAACATCTTGGCATATGGTGACATTCAGAATATGAACAACTGATAGATGTTTATAAAGATATTCAGAACTGTATGTACAATGTAATAGGTTTGTGGAGTTTTGTGTTGTTTCAACATAGTCACGATTCTCACGGATGAGTCTGCAAATTTTCATAGGAAATAAAAGAACAGTTAAGTTTTTCCCCCAAAATTATTCGATCCATTAGGTGAAGACCCAAATTTACTTGGCCGAATTAGGAACACATCCTGCACCACATGAGGTACCACTGTTTGAAGGAACAAAGTTTATTTGCCAAAAAGTCTTCAGCTTGTACAATTGGAATAGGTTTTGGACCCCACCGATATTTGGTGTTCACAAAAATGTGTGACGGACGAGACAGATACAAAGTATGGTGTGAAAACTATAGGGACGCTAATGCTCCAATCTCTCGATGCGGAAGGTGGTGAATCGGTGAGAATGGGCCCATGGGGCATATGGAGGGTACTATTGGTCCCACCTTTTAAAAATATTTTCCAAAACACTTTAATCACATCCTCGCTCGGTATTTTCCAAAATGGAAACAGAGATGCATTTTTTGTGCTGTTTCTTTAATCCAACTGGATTGCAACAACTTTATAATGTCCACTGTTATTCCACAATGCCAAGTTGAAAGGTGCTTGTAGATAGAGGAGAGTTAACTATGGCAGTCCGTAGCCCCTGATAAATATCGGAGAAAGGCAGCATGAGAACTCCGGTGTCTTGAGCTAACATTTTGCCATTCAAAAAGTTATAGTCCAATGTTATAAGAGTCATAGCGTCTATAACGGTCATGATTACACGGGTCATGCTATTGATTTGGGGGTAGATTAGGTATCATGAAATGAACAGGGTGCTTCTATCACATCGTGAAAATATTGATAAATAAGCAAAGAACTATTCTTTAACTCCTTGCCATATATTAAATTTTCCATGGCCCAAGATGGTTAAAGTTCTTAAAAGTACAAGCGGTAAAACTTTTAACGGTCAAATGGTCAGTGGCTATTACTTATTTTGTGTCAGATATCAAATTGACTGATAGTAAGGACCTTGTCATTCAAATGAACACACACCTGATAATATGAAAATACTCCTAATCTCTTTGCCATTCAAAAGCTTTTTGCGTACTGGCCAATATGTGAGCAGTCTTTGGAACAGTAGGTCACAAGTTTACAAGATCAGGTTTCAAAAAAATTTTTATGGTACCCAACAGAAAGGATCTTGTCCTAACAAAACATACATGCTGAAATATCAAAGCCCCTTTTATAGAGGTCTTACCAATTTTAAAAAGTCAAGGTTTTAATAGTAATGCAGCAAGGATAGAATGGAACCGTAAACGAGGGCAAAAAACACATTATGCACCCCCCCCCCCCCCGCCTAAATTTGAATCCCACTCCTCATAATACCTTTAACCATTATTTGAACCAAAATAAACAAAAGGATACACCTATCTGAATATTAATTTATTATCTGTCTGCCATGCTGTTGTGTTCTGTGTAGTAATATTTTTTTTTCTAGATAGGGAATTATATTTCAATCTTTGTTAATATGTATAAAAAAAAAAAAATTGATCCACAATTTCTTAACCCCCACTTCTTTAAACCCCCATTTTGCCTTTTCTAGATTTAATATCCCCTTCGAGAATGGGACGCCCGTGAATTACTCTTTCATTTCAACAGGAGTTGCACCTCCTTTACTAAAGCATACTTCTGTGTGCCAACACAGTTTGGTGGAATTGTGCCCAATAGTTCTGGTGAGAGGTGATGCAAATTTAGTGAAAAAAGTGGCACTTGCGCGGCCGTGTTACAACAGAAAAGACAAGCCTTTTTGATCAAGAAAGCCTAACTTGAGCCTTGGCTGTGATTTCGAGTCTGACAAAACATATTTTTTAAAAACTTCTTTGACCCCTACCACCCATACGCATTCAAGGCATTTCAAGAATTGACAGCTGTGATTAGAGAATGCCATAGTTTTAGGAATAACATGACATAAAGTTTTCCTGAAAATCTTTTGGGTACTGTCAGTCAGGAGAGAGCTCTGATAAAAGGACTTTGATAATACCCAAATGGGCCAGCTGAGATTTTTATCAAAACATTAGCTTTTGATTATTCGTTTTTAAATTTTGACCAAAATGACATTATGCCAATTTAGAAATTCAATATGGTATCTTTAATGATTATATTTTTATCAAGCATTCCCCCATATGTTAAGGCCATATGACCTACATAATTACGACTTGCCATCATTTAATCTTATCTTCCACAAAAAACAAAAACAAAAAAAACCCCACAACCCCCCCCCCCCCCCCCCCCAAAAAAAAAAAAAAAAAAAAAATAAAAACAACACATCAAAAGAAAAACCCCCAAACCTATAATTATTACCAGGGTATTGTTTTATTTGAGGTTATCAGATTTCGGAATATTTCTAGTTTGGTGGCCATTAAAGATTTTTGTAAAATCTATGTACATGTTATTACAGACCGAAAGGCGTTGATATATATCCGGACAATAACTAAATTATGGCGAGCAAAGAAGGGAGGAAAACTCTTCTGGTTTAATTGACGAGGATCGAATCTGGGACCTGGTATTTACTAGGTAAGTGATACGAAGTAAAAGCAATAATACAATTTTAAACGATCTAAACCATATAGCCAGAACAGACAGACGTAACCAATAATTAGGATGGAACTTGAACAGGTGGATTGACACAAATACAGGTTGTTAGATCAGGTGATTGATCACATTAGGTCTACACTGTAGACAGGTGGATGGGGATCTGATGCACATTAGTGTCTGTTAAGGAATCGGTTGATTTAAGACTTTCCCTAATATTAGTGTCTGCAGGGACAGGTATGGATTGATCACAATTAGTGTACTGTAGTACAGGTGGATTGATCACATTGTGTCTATAGACAGGTGGATTGATCAACATTTAGTGTCTGTGAACAGGTTGGAATTGATCACAATTTAGTGCCTCTGATAGGGAGCGTGGATTTGATCCATATAAAAGTGTCTAGTCTAGACAACAGATCACATTTGTGTCATATAGTACAGGGTGGATTTGATATTCTACATTAGTGTCTGTAGGACAAGAATGGATTGATCACATTGGTGTCTATAGACAGGTGGATTGAATCACATTAGTGTCTGCTGAACAAGTGCGATTGATCACATTAGCTGTCTAGTTAGACAGGTGGATTGATCACATTTTAGATGTCATACTAGAACAGGTTGGATTGAGTCAAGTGTAAGTGGACAGGTGCATTGATTCACATTTAGTGTCATTGTAGACAGCGTGGTATTTGATTCCCATTTAGTGTCTGCAGACAGAGTGGATTTTGATCACAATTTGTGTCTGTAGACAGCGTTGGATTGATCCAACATGAGTGTCTATTATGGGCAGGTGGGATGATCACATTATTGTCTCGTAGAGCCAGGTGGAATGTATTCACATTATTGTCTCATAGACACAGGTAGACCTTTTGATCACCATTTTTTACCTTGTCTGTTAGACAGATGGTATTGATCACATTATACCGCGTTTTGCTAGTAGACAGGTGGATTGAATCACATTAGCTTGGTCTATAGATCCATGGTGGATTTGACACATTAGTGTCTGTATAGAACAGGTGGATTTGGGTCCACTTCAGTGTCTCATCCAGAACATTGTGCCCATTGCTCCAACAAATATTTAGTTGCTCTGTGAACAGGTGGATTTGATCAACATTTTAGTGTCTCATAGACAGGTGGATTTTTGATCACAAATTAGTGTCTGTAGACCAGGTGGAGTATTGAATACAAATTTAGTTGTTCGTATTAGACAGGTGGACTCTGATCACATTAGGTGCCTCTAATAGACATTGGATAGATTGGGATCACATAATGTTCTGTGAACAGGTGGATTTCCCTCATCATTAGTGTGTTGGGTATAGACAGGTGGAATTTAGATTCCACATAGTGTCTGTTAGAACAGGTGGGCATTGATTACATAGGTTGTCTTGTGAACCAGAGATTGGAATTTATTCACAATTAGTGTAGTAGGTACGACAGGTGGATTGATCACATTAGTGTCTGTGAACAGTGTGGATTTGATCACATTTAGTGTCTGTGAACAGGTGGACTGATTTACATTAGTGTACTGTTGACAGCTGTTGACCACTATTGAGTTGTCTATAGACAGGTGGATTGACTCTACAGTTGTCTTGTCCCTAAGACAGGTGGATTTGAATTCACATTAGTGTTCTTCCCTTTATTACGACGATGGCCACCCCCCCCCCCCCCCCCCAGCCCCCCAACCCCCCCCCCCCCCCCCCCCCCCCCCCCCAAAACCCCCCCCCCCCCCCCCCCCCCCCCCCCCCCCCCCCACCCCCCCCCCCCACCCCCACCCCACAACCCCCCCCCCCCCCCCCCCCCCCCCCCCCCACCCCCCCCCCCCCCTGGTGATTGATCACCATTCAAGTGTCCTGTGAACAGGGTGATTTATCCATTAATGTGTGGGTAGACAGGTGGATTGAATTCACAAATTGTGTCATAGTAGACAGGTGATGATCACAATTACAGTCTTATGGACAAAAAGGTGGGGGAGTGGATCACAATTAGGGTCTGCGAAAGCAAGCGTCCGGTCATTGATCACATTAGTCGTCTGTTTTACGACATGTGGATGTTTTGATCACCATTAGTGTCTATAGACAGGTGGAAGATTTGATATCACATTTAGTTTGTCTGTAGACAGGTGGATTTGATCACATTAGTGTCTGTAAAACAGCCATGGCACCCTTTTTGATCACATTAGTGTCTACAGCGGTCGATATAGAGTCATCATTTAGTGTCTGTGAACAGGGCGAGATTTGAACCACATTAGTGTCTACAGACAGACCTGCGATTGGATCAGATTAGTAGTTCTGTCAGAAAGTGTGCGAATTGCTCTATTAGTGTCATGTAGACAGGGTAGATTGATCACATATTAGTGTTCGTGAACAGGATAGGACTTTGATCACAATTACAAACTTTGCTGGACATGCTGTTTGGATGATTCCGACATTAGTGTCTGTATGACAGTTGTGGACCCATTTGACCTACATTTCCAGTGTACTATACGACAGGGTGTGGACTTTGATCACATTTAGTGTCTACAGACAGCGCGATTTGATCACGGCTTAAGTGTCTTGTAGACAGGTGGATCTGACAACACCATTAGTGTCTGTAGACAGGACGTGGATTGATCACATAGTGTCTACAGACAGGTGGATTTGATCACATATAGTGTCTGACAGCGAGCGTGCGATTGATCACACCCCTGATGTCTGTAGGACAGATGGCATTGATCCCATATTCAGTTGTCTGTAGACAGATGGATTGATCATATTAGTGTCGTCAGACAGGATTAGATTGATCACGATTACGTGCTCTGTATGACAGATGGTTGATCATGTAGATTGCATCAGGCTTTACGTGTCTAGTGAACAGTTGGATGATGTTTCACATTACAACTTTGTGCACAGGTGATGAATTCAGATACACATATAGACAGTGGATTTCAGTTGACTGTGAACGGTGGATTGATCACATTTAGTGTGGTGCTGGAACAGGTGGATGTTACTAGTTGTCGTGAGTGGAGGTGTTACTAGTGTTCGTGATAGACCCCATATATTGTAAAACTGGCATATCTATTACGCTGACACAAGATCATTGCTTTATATTCTCAACAAGATGGCAATGCCAAAGTCCGGCATAATACGCCCAATACAGATTTTCAGTGGGTTCATATATTCAGGGCAGATTGTTAGGATACTGTCCTTTAAAGTGCTATTCATTTATCATGCTCTAATTGCAGAACAATATTGCATCCTTCAACTTGGGACATTAATTGTACCATAAGGTACCAAAGTCTTGATGGTCCGTAGCCCCAAATCACCAAGTTTGACTGGAAATACTCTGTTTTATGCTTACAATTTTCTTTTGAAGTAGGCTGATATCTTGACCTTGACCTTGAAAAAATACCAATAGCCTCTTCCTCTATTCATTTGATGATCAATTTGTACCAAAGTTGTAAGTTATCTCTGAGACGTGCCAATGGTTTGGTCTGTATCCTGCTACAACGCATTTCCCTACGTAAGTGACACTTACGACCTTGAACTCTTGACCCTACAACCTTGAAACAAACAATAAAAGGCTGTCTATCCTTTAATCCTGGTGATCAATATGTACCAAGGTTGTTAAAGATGCTGGAAGCTATACCCGGTTCGGTTCTACTATCCTGCCTCGACGTATTTCCCTATTAAGTGACACGAATACCTGACCCTTTGATCCTTTCGAAATAACGTTGAGGCGTTCTTCCTTCTCATCATGGTTGATCAAACTTGTACAAAGTTTGTAAGATGCCTGGAGCTTACAGTTTCGGTCTGTTATCCTGCCCTTACACATTTTTCCTACTACATGCACACTATGACCTTGGACCTTTTGAAACCTTGCAACAACAGAGTAGGTGCTTCACCCTCTTCATTACATGGTAATTCGAATTGTCATTCAAGTTGTAAGATCCGTGAAGCTGACGGTTCAGTCTGCCTATCCCGCCTAACAGACATTTTCCACTAAGTGACACTATGACCTTTGGACCTTGACATGATGACCTTTGAAAACAATAGGCGCATCTGTCTTCTCATCATGGTGACTCAATCTGTACCCACGTGTATAGATTCTGAGACTTACAGTTTCGTTCTTGTATCCTGCCTAATCTAACATTTTTCCTACTTTACGTGACACTGCATGACTTTCACCTTTACCTCCGACCTCGAAAAACATATAGGTGTCTTCCTTTCATTCATGCGTGAATCAATTGCTACGAAGTTGTAAGATCCATGGAGTTTACGGCTTTGGCTACTGATATCCCACCTTACAATTGTTTAACCTACTAAGTGACAGACTACAACCTTGACTGTTGACCTAACGAGAGCTTGAGAAAAGCAAATAGGCTCTCTCTCTCATCATCATTGGTGATCAATATCAATTTTACCAAGTTGTATGATCCTGGAGATTTTGGTTCGGTCTGTATCCCACCTACAACGTTTTCTTACTACGTGGTACTATGACCTTGGACCTTGAAAAACAATAGGTGTCTTCCTTTCATCATGGTGATTAATTGTACTAAGTTGTAAGATCCTGGAGCCTACGGTTTGGTTTGAATCCCGCCTACAATGTTTTCCTGCTAAGTAACACTATGACATTGACCTTTGACTTATGACCTTCAAAAACATAAGGCATCTTCCTCTCATCATGGTGATCAATTGTACCAAGTTGTAAGATCCTGGAGCTTACGGTTTAGCCTACAAAGCACGGACAGACAGACAGACGGACGACGCTGTACCTTAATACGTCCCGTCTTTGATGGGCGTATAAAAAGTGAGAATTACCGACTCCTCTGATGGAATCCTAAATGCGAGTCTAATAATAGCAACTGCAGTAATTGTACACAAACTCTACATGTAGACCGAAAAGTGACACAAAAATTGAAATCCCCCCCCCCCCTGCTACATTTTACCATGTAAATACGGAAACTATCAAATCAATACACGGGCATCTGAAGGTTTTCCCAAGAATCAGTTACAGAGAGACGAAGCCAATACACTCCATCAAAAACACATACAAAAGGAACTTTCTGTTCAACTAACATTTCAAGGAGCGTATCTTTCTTCATACATTTGGTCTAGATTTAAATCACTCCCAACCTATACTAAAACACTGAATTCTCTCACAGAATTTTTGGTCATGGTGTTGAGTAAATGGAAATTATCCTTAGCGAACATCTGAAATCTGCGGCTGAAGTACTGAGTTCACACTGTCACTCCCTGAGTTTATCAGTTCATCTTTATCATCTTATTTACTTCACATCCTTCATACATACACAACATAAAATTTGTGGTATGTTAGATTTACGATCATTTAAGAACTCGCTGTCACATTCTGGTGGATGTTTTAAAGTATGTGATACAGAATAAATTTGTGAGAATTATTACTGTTAAGTTTAATACTATACCTATAAACATACTGCAGACCAATGTCTCTAAAGTCACAATCATTCAAGTTTATAAAAGTTGAATTGATTTATTTCATTGGAAGTAAGTAAATATGCACATGCAGATACTGTCTGAAAATAGTGCATGAACCATCAACAATATGCTGAATATACAATGCCTAGATCTGTGACTTATTACTACATTCTGGAGGATCAAGTGAGAGAAAAAAAAAGAAGCGTACTAGTTTTGGGTTGGTTTTTATTTTTGAAAAACAATGTTCCCAAATTTACATGAATGGCCTAATTTTCATTGTGTCCTCTTTTGTTTTGCTTGCGGGACAAAAGCCATATCCATATAGATCAAGAGTGTGTGTGGCTTTCTCTAACAAATTGTCTGTGGTTTTTAAGAAGAAGAAAAAAAAGAAACATTGACCAAAAAACAAAACTTGCATGATGGCAGTACATAAATACAAGATATTTGAAAGGAGAGCAGGTCGCGAGAACTGGTTTTTATGGTCGTTTCAGATTTCTGACATCTTTTGTCTGTGTTAGGGGGAGACACCAACATGCTTATGCTCTGTATGAGTCATGTTGCCAGATAGATGGGTCTTTGACACACTAGAAGTATACATAACTCGATCCTTCTGAACTTCCTTACACAGTCAAAACATCTCTACTTTATTTTTTATATCATATGAAATATCTTTTATGAGTGACAAAATGATCGCATAAGAGATAAATAATGATTTGATCAATTTCACTGGGATATGAAATCCTGTATCGGCCCGCACCCCGATTTCCTATTCAGCTATATAAAAATATGAATGCCCCAATGCTACCTGTGACTACTACCTTTTTCTACTAAGTCTTTAGAAATTGCCTTTATGGTCTCTTCTTACCAATGTCTGTCATCTGCTGTCCTTTAGGCCAGGTGCTGTGCAACTTTAAGTCATTTCCTTAAGGGCATGGATTAATGCAAACCGTTTGGGTTACTTTCATCCACACACATGGGGTGGTCCACTGTTGATATGTTCAAGGAGACATTACTACAGCTTCAGCTATCTTATTTCCGCATCAGAGCAGTGTCAACCGTCCCAAGTTCTTTTTAATTCCTCATCATAGTTTGGCATAATACTTGCAGGCTGTTGTTTCAAAGTACCTACTAGCATGTCATAAGTAGAGTTCCCATCTCGTCGACATCCACTTATAAGTTTGTGGGTGGGAATTTGGAGCATGTTTTGTTTTGGATTCACATAGCCGTGGCTGTTTGCTCTTATCCGGAAACAATGACCCAATTTTCCTTACCCTGGCAAGAAGGTCTCTCCAATCTGTGAACTTTACATCCACCGCTGAGTTCCTTAATTCCAGTGTATGAGCCAAAACATGCTCACAGGGCGGAACACAAGTTCTGCCTCTTCTCACACCATTAATTGATATTGCTTCGCATTCCTGTCTTTGTGATGGCAGGTCCTTTCCCCCTTCTTGTACAATCCACTCAGTGATAGTGCCTATCTTACATACATCTGCCAAGCTGTCTCCAGTTATGTGACTCTGAAAGTTGACGTTTTGTAAGTTATAACTTCTGAACTCCCACGTCAGGGTTGATAAAGTCGCTGTTACTGCAACATAACTCTCCGGTAGCGCGACAAGCTCCAGAAATCACTTGTTCAGTGACACAGCCAGTCGCATTTTTCAGGTCCAGACTACAACTCTTGCTTCAACTTTTGTGCACTATGTCAGGAGTATAACGCGTTTCAGCAAACATGCGCTTCTGGCTGGTAGAAGTAACGATGCTAGGGATGCATAAATCCTTTGAACCCTTCCTTCTGAACGATAGAATACGACGCATATTCACTTGCGATGAAAATCTATCGATGGCCTCTCGTAATTGCCTCTGCCCGGGGTGATCTTTCCGACAGTCTTCCTCCTGGAAAACATCAGCTCAGACGTAATTCGTCCACTTACCGGATCTCTGCTGATTTCTGAGAATTACCGCACGCAGCCCTTTTGGGATTCTTGACGCGTCATCCCAGCCTCCGCTTGTCCTCCGCACGCTTGGAACCAGGAAGTTCATTCGATTCATCGACATCTCATGCTTCCTTTGTAAACTGCGTGCCACCGATTTGGTCGATGCTCTCCCGTCTTGCACGGCAATATCCTTAAAAGCACAATTCACATGAATTCCGACACTCTCTTGTCATCTGTTCTCAAATCCAAACATGTCTACCAAACCCAAGACTCCTATATCGTCCGGGCATTTTTCAGCATTCAACGCGCCTCCATATTGCATACTCTAAATCAACCTCGGAGAGCTGTAAATATAGTTGTGCACGCTTTCTCTTCTCTACCGTCGGTCTATCAGATGCTGCCTTCGAAACTTTGTTATCACAGCTACCTTTATTGCCCATTTGTACAATGTGCATACTTGCTCAAGGACAGGAGCGATCCAATAATTTTTCCTCCAAGTTATCGTGACACACAGGGTGGAGGCGTGAAAATAGTTTGGTGAAGACACTTCTTCCTTGCTACGACAAGCTATCACATAGCCTTGAAACTTGTACAACTGCTTTCACTGTCATTTGCTAGAATGACAATAGATGCATGGACAGGAGGATCCATTACTTTTCCTTCAGTTAGTTGGTGGATCCATCAGGGGTCGGAAGGGTGTACCTATAGGTAGATTCGCTTATTGCTGTACAGTGCTTACTACACTCTTTGTACGGATGTCGCCATTGTCTTACAGGAACGATCAATAGATTTTCTTAGAATTAAGGTGGACTTCTAAACGAGGGTGGCATGTAAAATAGCTTGCACGAATCCTAATCCTATACGGCATTATCGATAGCTGATTGACACTTCATTTGTATAATTGCTTCCAAACTGCATCTTACCAAATGTGCATATTATCAGGCACAGGGAGGGATCCACATCTTGTGTTCCTAACCAATTTCTATAGCAGATCTAAGAGGAGGGTCACTGTAAAATAGCTTGTGACGACACTTCTGCTTCTATAATACTAATGTCCGATAACTTCTGAATTTGCTTCAATACTTTTATTATTTCATGATGTCATAATTGACTTGAACTTAGGACTTAATATTTTCTTTACAATATGGAACTCAAAGGAGGGTTTCTGTGACGCTTTTCTCCATGTGCAAGCCTGCGGTTACATCAAGTTTGAATATTTTCCTCCATCATCTTTTGTCAACACGACCAAATTACCATTGACGATAATGTCTTTTCCTGCTTGCTGCTTTCTCCTCCATACCAGTGCAGTAATTAAGGGGAGATCGCGTATATTAAATTTCGCGAGCACTTTCAATTTGGGAGAGAGGGGAGACATTAATAAAAACAATTTTAAATCTTGCGAACTCTAAAGTTCACCTTGTAACTTGAACTATTATACTTCCACTTTGTGTCGACCAAACTATTTTTGAGAAAACCAACTGAGCAAATTGGCAGATCATAAGAGCCAATCTTAGCGCGATTAGTCAAGTTTTGCTCGAAATAACTACGACAGGAAAACATTTAATATGGAAAATATAGATCATATCAAGTACATGTTGAATTTGGTAAATGTAAGGATGCGCTGAATCAAGATTTCACCCCTCCTCTGGTTTATTTCCAAACTCCAAGTGTTGTGCTTGTCGCTAACAGTACCTGCTTGTATTACACAAAATAAATTTCTGAATTTTAGCCATTCCCCCAAATGCTAATTAAAATTTGATCCTTTGATCTGCCTCTCTTACTGCACTCTCACCACCACCAACAGGTACTTAACAATCTCCCATTCAGAGGTCATCTGTTGCGTTAACCCAAATCAGTGATCCGACCTAGGAAATCATATCAAGGTGTGGATATCTTTCGGACAAGCATTGAAATTATACTAGAACACGTCTGACTCACTCAGTTGTATAAAACACACAAGTGAATAGGGCAGCGGCCATTCCCACACGCCACACTAGATGTACATTTTCAAGCCGTTGATAGGAAATGATTTACCGATTCCAGTCCTGTAGCAACTGCCATGTATAGTCCTTGACGATTCAAGGCGACTTTGCAATGTTTCCAGCAGTTGATTTTATGTAATCATGAAACTTTTGCAATGAGTGCATCGTTTTAAACGTCTGACCGATATCATATATCATACAGTTTCTCATTTGTTGGTCCATGACGTCATTGGCTAATTTTCGTGTATATTTCGAACTATGGTCATGCTAAGATGACCTTGTAGGGGGAATCGTTAGATCTTGTTTTGAAGCGTTACCAAATAGAGCGGATTACAAGCTCTAATTTTAATTATGACTGGTCCATCTTCCCACAAATGTCACGAAAGTTAAATCAGGGGGCACGTTATACACGATCCGCGCTATGTGATGGATCTTTTTTATATATATATTCTTTATTTTTGCATATTATGTATATTCAAATGAAACAAATTCAACAGTATAACAAATAAAAGAAATTTATAGAATATGTTATACAGTGGAGCCTCGTTAATCCGGACACTTTGGTTCCCAGCAAAATCGTCCGGATTAAATGAAGCGTCCGGATAAATGAATCGCATATTTTGTATCTTCATAGAAAGAAACCAGTCTGTTATTGATTTATAAATAGTAAATTAAACACGTTTTCATTTAATGTATGCATTTATTTATTAGATAATCATTTTTAACATGTACTGTACATTGCATCTAAAGCACTAAATCGCTTAATGTAAAAAACAAATTATCCAAATTCATGTCCAGTTATACGTCGTTTATCTTTTTTCCACACTCTGTGCAGGAATTTTCACTCGTCTCTCTTTTTGCGCAGTTGTGGCCATGTCGTAGCAAGGACTGCATTAGTTGACCAATTTCATTTTGCACGAGTTTATATTTTATTTTTTTAAATTGTCCAAGCCCATATTCTGGAGAACAAAAGTATTCCAACCTGTTATAGATTACTCTCGCTTTGACTTACCAACGCGACTAAATATCCGAGGTGGAATACCTTCAGCTACACTCGGACGGTGTTCATATTGCGGATGCATGATAATTGTAGGCTTAGTACCGTGAGTACAAAAAATCCGGCACAAAATTACAAAGCAGTCCTTTTCTCTCGCCGGTAAAATGTTCTTCCTCTCTCCGGTAGAATGTTTCTTTCTCTCTCCCTCACAACACAGAATAAACAACCTCTCTTTCGTCGGTAAAATGTTCTCCTCTCTCATAATCAAACAAATCCTGTCTAACTGGTAAAATGTGCTTCTCTCTCTCTCCTCTCTCTCTCTTCTCTCTCTCTCTCTCTCTCTCCTCTCTTCTCTCTCTCCGGTAGAATGTTATTTCTCTCTCGCCTTCACAACACTAAGAAATAACAATCCTCTCTTCCGTTGGTAAAATGTTTCTCTCTCTCATAATCAAACAATCCTCTCTCGCTGGTGAAATGTGCTCTCTCTCTCTCTCTCTCTCTCTCTCTGTGCGTGTTTGGAAGTTTTACTATAAATGTAACAATTGATAAACATAAAATAAAACACGAGTCGTATCTTTCGTAACACGTACCTTTTTTTTAAAGTCCGGATTAATCGAATGAAAGGTATAATTTAAACAGTTCAATAAAATATATCGTCACAGCAACACGATGGTAAATTTGGTACAGATTTATTTTCAAATTCAATTGATACGATGTGCAAAATTCCTCGACGGCACGTGCAATAAAAACCGACGCGCTTCACTTAACACCTAGAGACAGCGAATTGTACAGGTAATTTACTCGCTTTAATTACAGGGCCTCGGCTGAATGGCTTATGTTTTCTTTGCAATTTACGTCTGTGCTAAATTGTCCGAAGCAGACCTCTTGAAGAAAAAAAAAAATCGTCCGCGATTAACGGTACATGTTACAATGCTTTTAGCGCTTTGTTAGTAAAAAAACGACCGTCCGGATCCGGAACCGAATGTCCGGAATTAATGATACAAATTAAAGTGGAATAATTCTGTTCCCAAGAAAAATCGTCCGGAAGGTGAAGCGTCTGGATTAATGCGTCCGGATAAACGAGGGCCCACTGTATACATATGAGAGAGAGAGAGTGATGAGGGGACCGGTGTATATTATTAAATAAAAGGCTCCAACCATTCCAAACCATGTCAAATTCGTTGTTTTTTTTCACCATTTTTATAGGGCAACTACTATTTTCGAAAATTCATAATTGATATTGGAATCCTTTATCAGA
>CAJDSM010155049.1:0-14995 GCA_903981925.1 Ostrea lurida
GCCCGATGCGGCATCTCACACACCCGGCGCAATGACGCATAGCAATGCAAACCAGCACCTTATGCACATCTCTAAACGTCGAGCATACACGCACTCCGGAAACCGAACAGCTGAGGACACCAACCAAGTTGCTGTCCTTCGAATCACCCCTATACACCTTCATGCAAAGTTTAGTGCACATTAGACCTGGGCTCACTAATTTAGAATATAACCACAATAGACACTTGCTCCAAAAACTATAACCAGCAACTAAATCCTTCTCCTCCAGCATCCGAATGCCCTACAGCTCAGGATCAGCATTTAATAGTCTATATATCCTTCTACCCCCAGAAGCATCAAGGCATGGCCGATGATCCACGACTCTCTCTCTTTCTACTTCTACTAATGAAATTAATTACTACGATTAAGTTCGTCTGATTTATAATTCAGTCACATATATTCATATTTAAGCCCATCGCAAAAAATTTGAGCTAATGGATAATTTTTCATTTGTTTTTATTACCCTATATTATAGTTATAATTTATATTATATATATATATATATGCCTGTCGAATTGCATGAGTCTCTAATATTTGAAATATATCATTCAGTTGTATGTACAGGAAAGACGATTGAAGTGTCCTTAATTTTAAAATTCATCACATTCATTGTTCTGCATCTATGAAAATTATGTGTACAAATGTAGTAATCTATCATTCAAAGACACAAACCTCCCACTGGTTTTGAGGTAAACAAAAATCCGTCTACAGTATCGATCCAGGGGCTCCAAATTAGGAGGCCTCCAAGCATAAGGACGAGCATTGTCATCTTCTATATCCACGCTGTTCTAACACTACTCATTCGCTGAATATTTACTTCCACTTACAAGTGCTAATATTTCTAAGGCACTTTTGACACAGGGCCTGAAAATAAATATAAAAGAAGGAAATAAACTTCCGAACAACAAGTATAAATAAAATTCGTAAAAATTTTCATTTTCTGGTATCACTGCACTCTCGAGGTCAATCGGTGATACCTACTAGTATCTGGGACAGCTATACTGTGAAATTCAAAGAATTATCATGATAACAAAGTAATGAGAAGGGAATATAGATAACAAATCAAAGTCGACAAAGAGCAAAACGTCTAATAACGCATCATCTAGTTCCTAGAAAATTTGTTTTTCTTTTATATATACATGTAAGTATATACTAGTGTATTTCTAAAAACTTTTAAAATATTAAAAGAGGTTGAAAAGGGAAGAATTTTTTTTTTTTTAAGTTTAAACTCTTTTCAAATATTCAAAAATCTTCAAATGGAAATACTTTGTTTAAAAATGATTGGTGGAGACAAATCAAATAAGTCATCAATCTGATCAGCAGTTTTTCATTTAAAAATAGGACACCGCCAAGCCGGTACATGATACACCCACATATTTTATGGACCCAGGAACTTAAATGTCCATCGGAGTAACAACATATTCAAAATCAAAATTTGCTTTTACTTAAAAAAATGTCTCCCCTCCTCCCCAAATTGAAAGTGCTCCAAATTAATACCACCTCCCCTTAATGTACTACATATGGTATGGAGGAGAAAGCACAATTTTAACGTCCTAGGAACATTGACATTATGAATGGTAACTTTGTAGGAAAAGATATAGTTGAGAGAGGGACTTAATTGAAAAGGGACTGTTGTAGAAACGGTATGATACAGTTGCAATACGGGTGGTAACTCATCAGGTTCTATACCATATAGGGTTGGAGATTCTGATACAATGTAATTTGGTTTTAGTGCCGAGAACTAAACATCCACATTATTATTATATTCAGGTATTGATTTTTTTGTCAATGGATAATTAAACTTATCTCTATTTCTGTTTAGAATACTTGCACCTGCTACATGAAACAGAAACTTTCATTACTACGTCTTAAAAAAATTGAATAATTCACGCCAATAAGACTATGAGTAAATATTACATCATGAATATACGTACTGTATGATTTGAGACCTATGATCTATTAGCACCACCTGAAAATACCATTATAGAGGGGTTTACTTTTTGCTCAATTCAATCCTGGATAGCTCTCCAGTAGTGTACGCACTAGCACAGGGCATATTTAAAAGATGCGCGGTAACATTATCTCGAAGGTGGCCTGGCAGTCCTTATGAATATGAGAGTTGAGGGTCATTACATTCGAGAATCCTAGAGAACCAAGTCCTTAGCTTAAGATTAGACAGACACACAACAGATCCTGATACTATAAACAGTGGCAAACACAACATAGTGTAACATAGAAATTTTATATGTGAGGATTTGCTAAATGATGCCCATATGGTCGTATCTAGCGTTTATTCTATTTAATGATGAATTATTGTAAGAGTTGCAACATATCTTTAGAACTGGAATTATGTGCAAAACCATACAATCAAAAAATGTCTTGCCAATCCGTCCTGTTGGGTAATGTTATTGCGATAAAAGTATCTTTCATCTGATAATATGCCATTCACCATATAATTTAATCATCCGATAGACTCGCGTTGTTTTCTGCGTATGTATTTTTAATTTCTATATTTATACTTCCATTTACCGGTAAACAACTATGACCTCGCAGGTCTAAGTTAACAAAACGTAAAATTAATTCTCGATTCGAGATTAGAATAGTTGTATTTTATTAGATCTGCATAATCCTTCGTCCGATCTGAGTAGTTGTTACTACCACGAATAAATATTTAACCAACAGAGGATACAAATAAGCTCTACAACGAGGATGCTTCGGTAGATACACACTTCATATATGTGAGAGAGACAAGTTAGTATGGCCAATGAGTCAATCGCAGTATCTTGAATATTATCACGTTTTTTTTTAATATAAATATGAACTTCAATTTTGCATAGGGTGTAGGCTAAACCGCTCTGATGACTAGAATATAGTATACTCGTCGAGTGAATGTAAACCCATAAATAAGTTACTTCCTATGATCTTCAGTTGAAACCAAAACTCCAATGATAATTTTACTTCATACCATATTGAATCAATGATGAAAGCATCTACTATCCCTCAGTCAGTGAGTAATTGCGAAACTATTGAGACATTGTTACAGGTCTAAGTTAGTTGAGTTTGATCTGCTGTATGTTTAACGAGCAAAGATGAGCGAAAAGAATATGATCACACATTGAGAGGCTGAACAATATATTAATACAAGCAGACACAACCATACCTAAACAAGAAAGATTATATGATACCATACTCATCTAAGAACAGAGACATCACATCGACTTTCGTAGAGCTAGTTCCCAGGAAGCCAAAATCTGTTCCCAACGATATGTGAATATGTCTTTTTACGGACAAAGTCTTCGATATTAACTGCTCTTTCATGGTATGAGAGCCTTGATGATTAGAACAGCTCAAATAACCCGGTTTTCTGGAATTTATGAAAACGTCACGGGCTTAAGGTTCAATCTCAATATTCTGTGTGATAAATTACTGCTTGGCAACCGATTTAAATTTCATTAGGGAGAATAGTACCAATATTTTATGAATTTAAGCAACAAATTGTGGAAACTATTGGACCAAATATGGCTTATATAGTATGAAGGCAAGAACTTTAGAGGGCAATTGAGTCTCTATTAAATTCTTGGTTGTTGTAACATATTTATTTGGAGATAAACAGTGAAATGATCGACTATTACAACATATAACCAACCACAATCAAAATGGAAGATAAATCAACACTTAGCCTTATTTAGAGCCAAAAACGTATATTCTTCAATCACACAATGATATTCATCACGTCGTCTCACTGCTATAGGTGATTCTCTTTTACGGATCATAATTACATGCTAGGAAGTTCCATTCAATTGAAGGTAGGTTACGGTAATGCAAAATTTGTTTAGTAAAAGTGGTACTTGATTACATACTCCCAGGCAGATAACATCACTGTCTAGTGTGGAGCCTGACCCCGAGATTTATTGCGATATCCAAATATTTCATAACTTTGTAAAAGGCATATTACACTGTAATTTTTAATCTTAGTGTGATCACGTCTTAATTAGTTCCACCGTATCATGTTCTCTAGAAACAGATCCATTTCTGTCTTTCATTGGTATTGCGCGCCTGAATGACAGCGTTGTCATCACCTATGATATCACACAGGAGAAGTGTGCTAGTCGAGGGAATCTTGTTGGAGGCGACCTCTAAGGAGTAATAAAGTATCCACATAATCCCGTGCTTTTTCCAAACATCCCTGTACACAGCCCTATATAGTGAATCTTGTCTTCCGTAGCTCAGTATATAATGGCCTCCTGGAGATTAATGCCCAAAATGATCAGGTCCAATGGTGATTGGTTCAAATAATGGCAATTGGCCTGTGTTTATACACCATCTAGCTAGAGATCTGCTCTGCGTCTAGCACCGTGAGTGCGCACGGCTGTTTTAGAAGTGACCCAGGGTAAGTGATCAAGGCCCCATGGGTTTCATAAGAAAAGAGCCGAGTGAAAAGAACTCCAGGGCCGGAGATTTATAGTGTCAGCGCTCCCTCTACAAGGTATTGCCGCTGGCCTAAGTGAGATCGGACGTATTAAGAAAGCAGCCGAGTTTATAGAGCACAACGAGCGCGTAAACATCAGAGCGTACGATTCTAATTTAAGAGTGAACGTTCATAGTAATTAATTCGGTTTATTTTGAGAGACTTTGCGAAGCCTAATTATTCATTAACGCTTATGTCTATAAGTATAGAGATATCTAGAATAATAAAAATTCGCACTACACACCCAAGGACTAATAATCTCGTACTTGGAGGCCTCGACACTCTTGGATCAAGTTAAGTAATATACGAAAGTAGAGTAGACACGTACACTGTTGGAGGAATTAGCGTGCTTTATTCCAGAATCTCGCTATATTAATTCCAGTGAACATTACCCGTTAGTTTCTCATTGCTGGTAAATCATCAACGCTGTAGATTCTCGCATCGAGTACGCATAAGAAACATCATGTATTAGACATCACAGATGCCAAATTACCACATGATGTATACGTTAATATCACTCGCATGATAATCAAGTTAATTGTCAATTAATATATAAATTAAAAGCCTAAACTAATCATTATATATGTACATCGCGGTAGAAGTTTTCATTAAGACCCTCTTGACTTATCGCTTTATATCTATAAACAAAACACAGAAAAGCGTGTATATGACACAAAAGTAACCTGATTGATAAAAGCGTCATTTATAAACAGGCAAGAAAAAAATTCAGCGTTTTGGTTATCAATGTATGACCTGTAATTAGCTGAATAGAGTAAAACCAGTGGATGTATCGTAAATATAAAACAAGCAAAATAAGAGAGCAGTTCATAGGCTTTCTTTAGCTGTCGGCTCAGTCTTCGTTGTTCTATTATCGTAAAATTTTATAGAGAGCCGAGCATGATATATGTATATATCAGAGGTTAAGGATCGGCCGAGAGAGCGAGGTAGCATAATCCACCGCTCAAACAGTGGTTGTGGTCTACTTTGTCTTCTGCTATTATAAGGCCGGGTTCCGGAAAAGTCGCAAGGTTAAAAAGAGGGCCCAAGGGCTTACATGTTACATCGTGTATTCCCCCGCTTATAGTTCTTTTCCTAGCTGTTCTTGATTCTCGTCCGTGCTGTCAGCCTTCTACCCAGCGATCAGTCACGTTGCAATAAACTAGAAAATGAGAAGATCCAAATATCCCACCGCAGCTTGTCGCACCCAACCGCATTACAAAACACCACCCTCAAAGGGGGTGAGCTGTTTACCTGTCTTATAGTGGAGAATACTTTACTGATTTGGTCTGACTAGGGTATGCGGCCAGAATAGTATGTTACTGGTACCGGCGATAATTAGCTATAACTAGGATGGTCATCGGAAACAATCACTTTTGCTCTGGGAGGGGCATTCGCGTCGACGCAACCTCAATTGATCCTTGTTTTTCCACACACAAGCGAGATATGGTTGACACACCGCGTGTTCTAGTTATCGCATGCCTAAAATACGGTTATTATAAGTCTGTATCAGGGATGGGTGTAATGTATCTCTACACCTTCACTATGAGGTCAATGAAAATATGAGCTCTTCCTTAGCATTTCACGACACTTAGACAGCTCAGCTTATTACACCAGCTCTGTTCCGTAGCAGGCGATCGGGTATGGTAAATGGCATATATTTTGTACCAGAGCAGTCACCGGTCCAAGACAAGCAATGTAATTGCGGATTTCACAACGTCCTCGTGTATGGTTTGTGGGTACAAGATGATCTGCCTGAACATTCGCTTCTTTGTCTTCCAATTTTATCGTAATTACAAGAGACCTGGAGTGCCTACGTTCTGACGGGCTGAATTGGCAGGTCCACAGTTACAGTGACCCGTTAGCAACAAATATAGAAATCGATTGCTTAGGACTCTCTCCGAGGGAAAAAATCTAAGGCATATTCCAAGCCCAAGGGGCTGACTATGGATTTCTGAGTAAGGTTAACAACTCGCCTCAGGATCCTGTGTGCGCCTTTTTCAGACCTGCATGATTGTCCTGATGTAAGCCTTCCTGAGTACCCATTCCTGTTCTGATCGTTGTCTATCGCAGTACAGACTGTAAAATGGATTGTGGTGTGTCACACTCTTCGCACACGACATTGTTTCTGATAGCCGATCATGCATTTTACATTCAATCTTCTGAATTACTTCGTTGTCCACGAAAAGTTGGAGATGTTTACTTTCTCGGAATGAGTCCATCGTTTAAGTGCGTATAGTGCGACGTCTGCGGAGGTCGATGTGAATATCGAAGGGTGATGGAGGTCTCCAAGGTTCCTGACTATTAATAATGCTCCGTAACATTCTTTCTTCGCAGCTGGGCTGGCTCAAGTGCCGCAAAAAGACTGCCATGGGGACCAAATAGAGGCCTTTTTATACAACTAATAAAGTGCGCACTTCATGAGCACATAATGGTTATCTCAAGTCGCTTCTTACTGGGACACTGTGAGTGCCTAATTGGTTATTTGTTCCCAGTGCTGATCCAATCGCGCCAAATCGGGCTAACGTTTCAACGAGGTGCTATCTGGCAGCAGTGGTCCCAATGGCTTTTTTCTCCACACCACGTGCTGGCTCGTTGCCTAATTTGCGATATGTGTTGCCTAATATGATCTTGAATATAACTTAGTCCTCATGGTTAGACCTCAGAGGACCATAATCAAGAGTGATCACCACTGGGCATCTGGCTGTCAATTGCTGTTCTATATGCATGTGCTCAAGTGCATGGCCTAGATCTTGGCAGCCGCATATCTGGCCTCTATTGGTGCACATTTGTTTGCCTTTATCACTGTGTAATAACTAACGTATATGAGAAAACATATATGACTTATCGTTATGTATGGCTGATGTGTGTGGTCACTCTATTAGTTTAATTGATATCTTAACAAAGTAGCTCACCATAAAATAAGAGGCCACGTAGATTGCAAATAGATATACCCCCATTTTTTGTGTATATTTCTTTACTAAAGTGTCTCCGGCCTGTCTGATAAATAGCAGGTCTTCGGTCTATGAACTAACAGTGGTAGTATAATCAATGATACTTGCGGGAGGCTAGAGCGTGTGATGATTTTAAGTTGGTCAGAGGAGCTCCTTCTTCCTCCTGAGGAAAATCCGCACCATCACCATGTTGTAACGGTCCTCGTCCACACCTCTCGCTGCGGTCCGGTATGTGCCGAACTATAACATGCGCCGCATTAACATGTCTTAGCACCGAAAGTATGCTCTCACCTCGTGAGGTGCTTTCTTTGTAATGCCGAATAAATCCTGATTAAACTCGTTCTGCGAGTGTGTGCCAATGCTACAATAACAGTCACATCAAAAGGGACTTAGAGTATTCCCAAACTGCTATTGCATCCCAGACGAAGTCCTACCTGTTGAGGAGTATCAAGTGGATTTTCGAGAACATGTAGAGTCCTAATCACCGCGCTCAAAAATATCTCTATTTCCAAAACTGTTCTTTCTATGGAAGGTCTAACAATAAAATTAGAAACTGCACAATTACATTATATCAAAAAAACTCACCTCTGATATTATCATAATGTCTATAGATCGGCGCCAGCGTAATCGATGACGAACATCACTCTATATGTACTCAAATGTATTCGCCTGAACTAAACTTGACACTCGATCTACAGTAATCATCTCTACAATGTTACTGGTTTTGATAATATCCTCTAAACGATTCTGCTGTTGAAGATGTTCCGTGGCAGCTATCCGTCGTTCTGATATTCTTTAACAACACGTCTCCTGTATTGTTCATCACAAAGTAAACTGACGGGTCAGAACTCAGAGAGAGTTGAACATTGCTAAAATCGCACAACAAGACCGGGTTAGATCAAATGTGCTGAGAATGATGGTAGCGAACCTACCTGATCACGTGAGCCTACCGTTTCGTTTGTATTACCATAACAGAGAAACACACGGTCGTTCTGAACCTTGCTATTATCGTCCTGTAAATTGATGTGATGTGGGCTCAGCTCGTCTGTGAGCGTTCTAATTACGTGAGAGAAATGGTATCACTATGTTCACTACAATTCAATAAGGATAACCAGACGTGTTCCCCATCCAGACCTTTCTTACAAGGTGGTTAACAGAATCACCGAGAATGACAAAAGTATCGACGCAGTAAGTGAGCTATGGAGGAGATTTTACATTCAGTTTGGTTTTTCTCACAAACGGAATACTGTGAGATATTTCTTTATATTAGCGAGAGAAATAGCCATGAAACCAAAATACGGGAAACTTTTACTCCATGACGTTAATGCATTTGATTAGCAGGAGGAAATGACTAACTAGACGCACATATGTCATGACCAAATTAGAGTGAGACAATTACGAGTAAGTCGATGATCTCGGGATTAGATGCTACGAAAGAAGGGCATTCATAGCGAATTCAATTAAATCTGCTTCCCTCGTACGCCAAGCGAGCAAAGCGATCCTAGCGAACAGTACTCTGTATTGATAAAACACAAGTATTCTATCCATTTGTGCGATGAGATTTTACTACTTAGTCGTTATACATTTACTTGAACATCGATCGCGCCGGCGGAGAGGCGACGCAACGCAGCGTGAGATAATATTAACCAATATCATGGTATACCGAAACAGGAAACTACAGAAGAACATGGTGAAACCAAGTTTCAAGAAGTGCTGCCGAATAATTACAAGTGGGATTAAGGTACTATGAAGAAAACGTGTGACAAAATCAACCGTATACGTCAAGGCCGAGAGGCTTGACATATCAATGTTATAAATGGAGCAAACAGGAAAAAACACACCCGAGTTTTTAGGGAATTCCATATTTGCACATGAAGTTGTCTGATCCGATTTGAGAATTCGATTATATTGCCTCAATACGCTCTAAGACGACAATATTTCGCTGAGGGGCGGCGTTGCTAAGCATGAGTATAGCTGTACCAACCTATATTAACAGTCAGAGTCCGGGATTTGAGATCGAGTCGATTGTGGATTTGTAGATCGTCATGTGACTTAAGGCAGATCATCCTAACCCGAGACGAGAACCTCACTCACAGGATACTAGATATGGAGTAGTTTGAACAATGGAGATATCCTGACAAATTATACACACTATTGCGCCAGAGAAGGTGATATAAAAACCTAAAACCTTGTTATTTCATCCTTATTAATTTCCGGAGGTAAGGGCGAAGTCAGTAAGACGTTCACATCTACAGAGAGAATAGGCGCTAGCGCTTTATTGTACGCGTGACTATATCTCTGACACAGACAAAGTCCAGTCCATATGGCAAGTATCATTGAAACATCATTTGTTTACACATTTGCGGGGAAAGAATTATTGTCCGAATCTCAGCTTTAAAGAGAAAGTAATCCCAAATGTTTCTGGTTCAACACTTGTTGGATAGAGGAGGAATACCAGAGGTACCAAACATGTCCCAGCAAAGGCCTTAGGTACTCAAATATTTCATACTATATGGCCCAAGCAGTTCATTTATCATGGGTCATCTGAAACTGAAACTTCAGGGATTCGTGCCATGATCCGGACAGATGAAATCGGAGAAGATCTAGAGCTACCAATGTTATGCACAGAGATTGTAATCGTAAGTTAACCGAGATGGTAATATCATATAAAGGCACTCTTACGTGCCTGGACGGGAGCGAATGCAGAGAGTGCGGTTAAGTTATGCTACCTAGAATAGATTGCAGACACTAGTCTTGGATGACCATGGCCGTTTAAGAATTCGATTTGTCCGATTTTTTCCAAGCCAGTATTTTCTCGAGATCGAATGACCCTATGGATACTAGAATCTTTGCGAAACTATATATTTGTAATGATTGCCTTTCTACACAAAAACTGTTTAGCATTGCATATATTGGATGACTATGGCATGAATATAAACATAGATGTAGCACGCGATCGCTTACTTGTTTTTGTTATTCTCAAATTAACAGAAAGCAATGGTAAGGTAAGAAAAGAAAGGATGTGAGACCCTCGAGTGTGTGGAGAGTCAAGCATAGAAATTACCCGATTTACGACTTTGATTTCTAATCTTCTGTTTTTTAAGGTATGAAAGAAGAGAAGTAGGCTTCCTACAGTGTTCCGACCTGCCTCGAGAAAATAAATATGTTTAAACCCCTATCGATGAAGAAATATGTTCTTCACTATTCGCACCTGTCGTACTCTTGTATATATGAGTTTTGATAGTCCTTACACAATTCTCATATTTGAGTAAAAATCCATAGGGGAGAATAGAGCTATATCCAGCGAATCACCATGAACATAGGTATTCGGGTTAAGATGACAGGCAGCCGACTCAAGTGAATAACACTAGCGATTTGGTTGTTAATTAGGCGAGAAAACATTCCCTCTACATGAATATAGTGATAACAGGAAATAAACCTCTCTCGAAAGCCGATCCAAAGTGCCTGCCCATTTTGGTACGGTCCCGCGACATGGGCGTAGCGTACGGAGCGTGCGGAAGATAGAGGGCAATGTCGATTTAGTCAACAAACGACGTTCCGTGTCTCTCGTCTTCCCACGCATTTAAACACGCACAAACCGCCCAGAGAGCATCACGGATCATTCCAAGTTTGGCACCCAGGACTCTAGAGTCAAAAGAGCAATTTCCAGTCTATGGGAGAAGTAAGGGGAAGAATAGATTCACCAAGATTTGTGCCGCACAATTGTGCAACTTTCTCCAGGTGACAACGAGTCGAGGCCAAGAACCCGATTTAGGACTGTTGGTGGTGAGTAGGGGGGAGTAACAAAGCGTAAGGAGACACGCTGGCGAGCAGAGGATATGACGTATGACTCAGGTGGGAGAGCTAGATTTGGTTCATTTCACTGGCACCCAGGGAATTGGCCTCAAGAAACTTTCGCCTTCCTGTAAAACCAGTGCGGTGGACTCAAGCCTCGCCCAGCGGCACAAGGGGCCACAATTCAGTTCCAACAACAAACTGGACATTTTAAACTAAATTCTATGCTCAACTATTTGCGGCGCCTGGGCGCGGAGCGAGTTCTTTACCATACACGCCGCCACTCTGCCCGTCCCGTCCCTACCTCAACCCCACCCAACCCCCCTGGGTCTCGGCCACCTCCGCCATGCGATTCTTGGCGAATCCTCATGAGCACGCTGGTTCTGCCCGAGCTGATGGTCTGCAACTAGCCTATGAACACCCGCTAGGACCGAGTTGTCCAGCGTAGGTTGACACGTTGAGACTCTAGCAGAGTTCAGGTGCCGAGAGGGTCGCAATTGGGTCTGGGTGCTCGGTAGTCCTCCCTGGATGGTGGAGCTCTGCTCTCTCGGCCGGGTCCGCTTGGGACCTGGGGTGAGGGTGACCTCGGCAAGCACTCGGCATCACGCTTCCACCACCAGTCACCGCAAAACGATACAACCGAGCCCACGCAACCAAATGGCTTGGAGTAATACTTCCGGTATTTAGCCCCTGAGTACATCGCCGAGGTCACCCTCACTCCCAGCGGACGGCCAAGAGCAAAGGTCACCATCCGGAGGACTCCGTCCCCACAACCCAGACCCTCCGCCGCCCCAACTCAGCACTGCCCGACTTACCAACAGGACAGTGCAGATTCCGGATGGGCGGTCGAGAGTGCGTCACAAGGTTAATTTAAATGTCCAATCTGTTGGCAGGATTGACCGCCATTCAGCGATAAGTGGCCGGGGCTGCTGGGGAAAAGAATTGTATGCTTGCCTATGCCTCCCAACACTTGTAAAGCCAGCGCCATAGCCGATGACGCTGCCTCACTGTCAGGTACCAAGGCCCTGTAGTAATGGGTATAAAGAATCACGGCATACAAAAAACAAAAACGGCCTCTTTTTCAGGCCCCACAACTTTTTTTGATCAAGTACCACTTATTTTAATGTGCAAACAAGAACAAACACTATAGTCACAACTATCAAGTTTTTCATTAACGCCCAAAGTCCACATAGTTAATTACATTTCTCTTGACAATGTACTCATGTTGATGTATACGATAAGCAAAGTCACAAATCTCTATTGTGTCATAATTAAATGAGGTGCCAATGTGCCCATGCCGGACTAACTTCCAAACACAATTACGATAAGGAGAACGCTAAAGTCTGGTACGATAATTATGTGTCTAATTCTGTATACTTGTTGCAATACCAAGTCTCTGGTTAATGTTCTGGGGTTATCTGCTCATCAGTGCCGTGGTCCAGTCGTTTAGTGCCTCTCTTGCCCGTAACTTCCCAATTGCAGCCTAACACAATAACAGATCGACAATCAGGATGAGCTTGGTAGATGAGGCATAATAAAAAACACTTCTCACAGTTATCCGGTACCTAAACCGCCCTTATTCGATTCCTACTTGCTAATTTGTGGGCTACATACACATAGTCTCTCTCTGCTCTTTGTAAAGGCCATGTCGAGTCTGCATATTGAGTTCACAGGATATGAGCCTCCAGAGGAAACATGTCGTCTTGTGCCACATCGTGTGAGGCTAGCACAATCGGAGCGTGGCTAAAGCACCGTTTAATATCAAAATAAATTTCCCTCATTACATTCTGTAAGTCTGTATATGCAGATATGGGACCTTCCCCACAACGGTCAAAGCGATGGAGATTAGCAGAGGATCTTCCCGTATTATAACCTAGTGCTATCCTGGTACAGATGAGGGTTGAAGTGTCTCCGACAGGTTAACACGCGTCTGATACTCATCCCTCACGTAACGCATAATCTTGACTGTACGAGCGATAAATGTTTGAGAACAGCCTCAAGGTAAAAACTATAGAACCATATGATTCTTCTGAATCCACGCTCTCTCAATCCTTCACGATTTCAACAGGTACAGTCTTTATGTTAACTGAGCGCTGCTTGCCCTTTCTTCAGTCCGCGTGATTGCATGTAACTAGATGTTAGCTCTAGGAGTCGGAGCACATTATTGCTCAGTGCTGAAGACCAGGGTTCTTAGTGTGACCACAAGTTGTATATGAACGGATGCGAGAGGAGCAAAACGATCGTCTATTGCTTTCAGACTGGATCCAACGGGGTGGAAGGCTGTAATATCTAATAGCTTGGTAAATAGCCTTCCAGTCCTCCTAACTATCTGTTTGTCGAGCTATGTTTTTATCTTTTATCTTACCATGAAAAATAGCCCTTAACAGAATATGCGCCCACATTGGTGTCGTGGCAATAGCTAACAACTACCAGGAAGCAACCTCCATTTGCTTCATACCTATGTGCCCCATGTTCCCCATTCATCGTATAGACATTACGTGTGCGTACTGGCGATTTGAATAACGACATCATGGAGTACTAGAAAGAGAAAGGATGTGCGCGAGTAAAATTGCGTTGTATTTTATTATAAGTTTCCTGTTAGCAATCGCAGTGACGTTTACAGCTATGCAGTGAGAGGAGATCGATATTCTAATAGATGTCATACTCAACAGATTGGGTGTCTTAGTCTGATGTAATTTTTCAGTGATTAAGAAATTGAGTATAATAAAGCGATCTAGGAGACAGTTGGGAAAACAAACTTACTTTTCCTATCCCTTTCAGCATCGTCCATCACTCGTTTCTGGGCTAAATGCTGAAATCAACATTATTGAAGACGCATCGTACCCGTATCAACGAATATCAAACTGTGTTTAGTATTGGTACATCAGTAGAGATGTTCACTAACTATTCTTATAGGTTTGTCATAACACATTCCAGTAAGAGTAAAACTGACATTTTGCATTATAACGTTGTCATCGAATCAATAAGTGAAGAAAACCAGACATCTCTTAGGACTCAAACACAGCAATTATTTCAAACCGTCCCGTCACAATGTTTATTGGTGGGATGCGCTCGCACCATCGAGTGTTGAGGGTTAGCTTGCGCAAATGCTAAAAACTGGTTATGATATTCTATGTTCAACAGAGATCTCGTGTATTATCTGCTGACTCAGACTCTTTGCGCTTCTATCAGCTCTTATATAAAACGAGTGTGCTCAGAATGGCTGCCACCTAGAATTTCCGGTCCAGTCTGGCCAGCCTATTTAGAGCACCGAGAGGAAATGCATATCAACTTCAATATATGTATGTTATATACAAGTTAAGGTGAGGAAAGGAGCCGTCCTAAGCATTGGAAGGTTTGTGGCTAAGGCATTGTTAATATGCCCTCTGTTGACACACATAGGTAATCGGAGAGGACCTGAGTGGATAAGGAAATTAGAGACAGCGAGAAATGGATCCGGAAAATAGGTACATTAGGGGTCCCCGTTACAACAACCCTCATGTGATTACTAGATTGACTGAAACTACTTAATTTCGTATAACATGGCTTCAGCATTTCACAAATAATGCGTATTATGGACAGGAGGATTTTTCAATTGTTATCCTAAGATTTTACTAGCAATTAAGGCACGCGCCTGTCGAATGTAAAATAGTCTGTGAACACTTCTCTTCTATACTCAGCTTATTGGATAGCTTTCGAAAATTTTTGATATTATTTTCTGCCTCATTTTAATCACACCGCA
>CAJDSM010155068.1:0-13044 GCA_903981925.1 Ostrea lurida
CTTATACATGTTTCTGTATACAGTATAAATATACGTTTGACTTTGGATTTGGGTACTACTAAGGTTTCTGTAATACAGATAAGTATCACGTGACTTTGTTATTGACCGTAGCCCTACTAAGTCTGATACAGTTATAAGTTCGACTTGTGGTATTGGAAGGGGTACTTACTAATGGTTCTGTATACAGTAAAATGTGACTTGTGGTATTTGGCGCGTACTTACTAATAGTTTTGACAGTTAAAATGTTATGTGTGGTATTGGTACTTACTAATGGTTTCTGTATACGAGTTATTAAGTATCACATTTGACTTGTGGTATTGGTAACTTACTAATGGTTTCGTATACAGTAAAGTATTACGTTTGACGTTTGGTATAGGTGGGGTGACTTACAATAGTTCTGTAGACAGTATAATTCACGTTGACTGGTGTATTTGGGGTATTACTAATGTTTCTGTAACAGTATAAATACACGGTTTTATTTGGTATTTGGGGTACTTACTAATGTTCTGATACAGTATAAATGTTTGACTTTGTGGTATTTGGGTATGGTACTAGCTAATGGTTTCTGATACAGTTAAGTTGATCACGTTTGACTTTGTGGATTTGGGGTACTTACTATGGTTTCTGTAGTACAGTAAAATGTTGACTTTGTGTATTTGACTTACTAATGGTTTCTGTATACGAGTATAATGTTGACTTCGTGGTATTTGGGGTACACTTACATGGTTTTCTGTTATACAGTATAAATATCACGTTGACTTTGTTATTGGTACTTACTAATGGTTTCTGTATACAGTAATGTTTGACTTCGTGGTATTTGGGTACTTACTAATTAGTTTCGTATACAGTTAAAATGTTTGACTTTGGTATTTGGTGGTAACTTACTTAATGTTCTGTATACAAGTATAAATATCACTGTTGACTTTTTGGTATTTGACGTACTTACTAATTGTTTCTGTATACATTAAATAGTCACGGCTGATTTGTGTATTGGGACTTACTAATGGTGTGGACACAGTTATAATGTTTTGACTTTGTGGTATGGGGTACTTACTAATGGTTCTGTATACAATATAATGTTTGACTTCATTGTATAAACTTGGGGGGTACTGACTAATGGTTCTGTATTCAGTATAATATCACGTTTCTTTGTGGTATTTGGGTACTTACTAATGGTTTTTGTATACAGTAGTAAGCTATCACGTTTGACTTTGGTTTGGGACTTACTAATGGTTTCTGTATACGAGTATAAGTGACTTTGGTATTTGGGTACTTACTAATGTTTCTGTACTACGTATAAGTTTGAACTTGTGGTATTGGGGTGTACTACTAATGTTTTTTGTAAGAGTATAATGTTTGATTTGCGGTAATTTGGGGCGGTACTTACTTAATGCGTTTCTTACACAGATATAATGTTTGACTTTGTGGTTATTTTGGTACTCACTAAGTTCTGTATACAGTATAAATATCACGTTTGACTTGTGGTATTTGGAGGTACGTTACTAATGTTTCTGTATACAGTATAAAATCACGTTGACTTTTTGGCATTTGGGGTCTAGCTAATGGTTTCTGTATACAGCTATAAATATCACGGTTGACTTTGTGGTTATTTGTGTACTTACTAATGGTTCATGTATACAGATATAAAGTACACGTTTGACTTTTTGATATTTGGGGACTTACTGAATGGTTTTGTATACAGATAAGTATACGTTTGACTTTGTGGTATTGGGTACTACTAATGGTTTCTGTATCGTTATAATGTTTGATTTGTGGTATTGGACGTACTATAATAGTTTCGTGTAACAGTTAAAATGTTGACTTTGTGGTATTTGGGGGATACTAATGGTTTCTGTATACCAGCATAAATATCAACCGTTTTGACTTTGTGGTATTGGCGTACTTACTAATGTTTCAGTTATACGTATAGTAGCACGTTTACTTTGTGGTAGTTGGGTGGGTACTTACTAATAGTTTCTTATACAGTAAAATGTTTGACTTGTGTTTGGGTACTGACATAATGGTTTCTGTATACAGTATAAGATCGTGTTTGACGTTGTGGTAATTTGGGTAATCTACTAATGTTTCTGTAGTAACAGTATAAGTATCGTGTTTGACGTGTGGTATTGGGGTACTTACTAATGGTTTCTGTGGATCGGTCGGATCTGACTTACTAATGGTTTCTGCAGACTCGGGTCGGATTCGTACTTACTAATGGTTTCTGTTGGACTCTGGTCGGGATTTGCTACTTACTAATGGTTTCTGCGGACTGGGTCGGTTTCTGTAGAATGTGTACCCAGACAAGCTTCCGGGGACATTAACATGCTCCTCATTAGTTTGTACGGAGTTGGGTAATGCGACATATCGTCATTCAGTCGACGTTGGAGATGGTGGGCATCAACGGGTTATAATAAAACAGGATTTTTCTGTCAAATAACCTACAAAGAAATGAATAAAAACAATATACATACAGCTCACCCTTAAACTGGCAAAAGGACATGTGGAGTCGTTGGAGGTTTAATATCTGCTAATAAAAAAAAAAGTTCATTACACTTAAATTCTCATGAGTTCACTAATTCATTGTTACAGCAACTACAACGGTTATCTTCACTAACCGAGGATTACAATTACAATTCTCCTCTTTACAATTGCACTAGTGATTTTTCTACCATTGTCAAAAGGGGCCTGGGTTTTTACAGTTGGGAAAAATCATTGGTATTTTTATCATGTGGGAAACAGTAATTATGTAAGTAATCATATATTAGTCATTTATACACAGGGGCTAAGCACGTTTTGATCTGAAACCCCATAACCATAAATATTTATGGTGTGGCGAGTTTCGGATCAAAACGTGCTTAGCCCCTGTGAATTCATACATTATAATCATTCTAAAATGTTCATTCCTGACTGAAACTAGAAAACTGACATGGTCAGCAAGGGCCCCGCGAGGCTACAAAGGAAGTGACATCTGTATGAAGTGCTGTGAACCCAGATTTTATACATTTCTGCCTCTTCTTGCAGAGTACAATTATGCAAAGTTTCAAAACTGTACAATAAAAACTTTTTGAGTGATCTCATCACAACGAAAATGTTGACGAACAGACGGACTGACAGACAAACAAGGTGCTGTGCCGCTGTGGACCCAGAATTTAACACTTTTGCCTCTTATTGTAGATGTACAATGTGCAAAGTTTCAAATCTGTACAATAAAAAAGTTTTTGAGTATCGCATCACAACTTCAGTTATCGCATCAAGACGAAAATGTTGACGGACAGGCGAGACGGCGCAGACGGAACCCAGAATTTATACACTTCTGCTCTATTATTGTTAGAGTACAATTGTGCAAGTTTCAAAACTGGTACGATCAAAACTTTTTGAGTTATCGCGTCACAACTAAAATGTTGACGGACGACAGACAATGTGATTACTATAGGGCACCCGCATTTCATGCAGGCCCTAACAAGCTTTATACATCAGCGGCTGTTGCTGCCCTTTTGGGTACAGGATCCAGTCCATCTAGATTGGAAAAAATTATCAGACAATCTTTTGTCAAATAGGGAAATTTTTGTTTATACAAGTAATACCATTATGATTAAAAAATCAAAAAGTCTATTTTTATTTAATGTATTTCAGAACACTATCTTTTGTGCTATTAATTAATTGCTTATTAGAAAATCCAGATCAAATGTCAAGTTAAAATACATCTACATCACACCAATACAGAAACTGGGATTTATTGGTTTTCTAATTGGGAAGATTTTGCTATTTTCCAATTGGGACTTTTATCGGACCCAAATCGGGAGGATTGACAGCTCTGTACATACTGAAGTAATCATTTGTACCTTTGCTGATAACTTTTCTAAGACCATTGTCATCCCAGCACTTGGTCCAGGAGGACAAATATCTTTTGCAGAAATCCTGGACGGATCTGCCTGTCAAAATAATCCCTCTTCCGTCGCCGTGAACAAATTTGAGATAAACACCTCATCCCTGTCTGAATCCTGTGTCAAGTAGAAAATTACGTTAATAATTTCAAATACAGCTATATCAATATAGAATATTTAGTTAAATTTTATCTTTTTTGCAAGTTTGTATCTCTTGCAAGTTTTTACTTTCAAGGGACTAATTCCATTTTTGAAAAAAAATGTTTCATTTTTGATGTTAATTTAACATTAAAAATACAAATCATTAAAGTCGACAACCAAAAATTTGAACCTTCTGAATGCAAAGATAAGACAACATTTCAGCTTTAATTTTTGTTATGCATACAATGATTTATGTCATTTGTATGCTTACAAACAACCCAGAGAAATTTGATATTAAATCCAAAGCATCCCAAGTTTGCCCATGCAGTAACAATCAACTTTAAAATGGCACTTATACCTGAAGGACACTTAAAGTGATAAACATAATAACTTAGATCAATAAATTTGAAAACTTTGTAAACAAAAACATACCTCGACCTGTTGTTAACAACTAACAATAACTCTCTATGACTAAATAGGCTTCTGTCATAATGTAAACCTTGATTTATTTCGGTGAAACTTTTCAGTAGATTTTGCATCATTTAAAGTTAAAAACAAAATTGGGTGTTGGATGAACATAGCCTGATGCCCATGGCTCACTTAGATTTCACACTGCACTAGTAAATTCTGAGTATGCACTGTCCCTATGGGCTAGTAAAAATACACCTTTTTGGTACAAATTGCTTTAGAAATCATCAAAAATTGAAGTTATAAAATGCTTCAGACAGTGACTCTATTTTCATACTGTGACGAGCTAACTTTAATCGTGGGTTACCAGAGGGGGTGATGGATATTAAACATTAATCGTGGGTTACCCGAGGGAATGGATATAACATAATCAGTTACGAAGGGTAATGGATATTAACATTAAGTCATGGGTTACCGGAGGGTAATGAGATTAACATTAATTGGGGTTACCGGAGGGGTAATGGATATTAACAGTTAATCATGGTTACCAAGGGGTGATGGATAGTTAACATTAATCGTGGGTTACCGAGGGTATGGATATGTAACATTGAACTGGGGTTACGGAGGGTATATGTACATTAATCTGGGTACCAGAGGGTAATGATATTAACATAACCGTGGGTACCTGGAGGGTAATGGATATCAATATTAATAACTGTGGAGTTGCGGGGCTTAACATTAATCGTGGAGTTACCGAGCACCAAAGGACAGAATAGATTTGGATCTGGGCATTAACATTAATCGTGCAGTTACCTGAGCACCAAAGGACAGAATAGATTTTGATCTGGGCATTAACATTCAATCGTGGAGTTACCTGAGCACCAAAGGACAGAATAAGTTTGATCTGGGCATTTAACATTAATCGTGAGTTACCTGAGCACCAAAGGACAGAATAAGATTTTGATCTGCGGCATTAACATTAATCGTGGAGTTACCCTGAGCACCAAAGGACAGAATAGATTTTGATCTGGGCATTAACATTAATCGTGGAGTTACCTGAGCACAAAGGACAGAATAGATTTTGATCTGGGCATAACATTAATCGTGGAGTTACCTGAGCACCAAGGACAGAATAGATTTTGATCTGGGCATTAACATTATCGTGGAGTACTGAGACCAAAGGACAGAATAGATTTTGATCTGGGCATTAACATTAATCGTGCGAGTTACCTGAGCACCAAAGGAAGAATAATTTTGATCTGGGCATAACATTAATCGTGGATTACCTGAGCACCAAAGGACAGAATAGATTTTGCCAGATCATCTACGGTTCTCAAATCAATTTCATCAGCACTTTTTGATAGCTGTGATGCTCTGTCATCAAAACCCAGCTGACTTTTACGAACATGGTGGTGTGTGTGTCTTTTTCGCTGGGCCATGTCTTCAGAAAAGAGAAGCAGGGCCCCCTTTCTGGTGGTAAACGTCTTTGGCATGCTGATCTCCTGGACGGATTTCTTGGATGCCCGTGATAATGAGAATGATGGTTCATCGTAAGCGTACGAAGGCTGTATGGGGGGCAGATAAATTCTTCTGGAGTCATTCACAAAATTGTAGTAGTCCTATGAATTAACAACAGCAATTTAAAACATTTCATCATAACATTTTTCCAAATTTTTTCCCTTTATACCACAGATAATTTGTTGTTTGTGAATTTACTTTAAAACAAGTTAAGATTAATATCAATCTTACCAAAATGAACAAAAATTGTGTCTTTTTTATTACATGATAACTAAACAATAACAACTACCGGTATAGTAAATTGTTTCATACATTTGGGTATATTTTGTACTCAGTTAAGTAGTGTTGTAAAATCAGACAAAATTTACTACCAATTATCGAATTGAATCGGCAGTACACGATCGATTATTTGAACTTCTGGAAATGAGATTTTTGCCACATCAGGGTACTCGAGTACGCTCATCATAAATATGAATCGCCTATCCAGCTAGGGCACGAGACGTTCTCCTGAGAGTACAAAAATCAAACGCAGTGCATCTAAATGCAAACGTAAGCTTAGTATAGTGATACAATGTAGCACATATAGTTCTGACAGCTCTTCATAGTATAGTTCATCTGAAAGTATGAGTGTTGGTCATTGTCAGCGACAATCGATGTTCAAAATTTGTAATCGATTGTTGCCAAGTGCTGCTTTCAGCGACGATTTTTCGATAGTTGGCGACTATTGTAACAACACTATACTCAGTAGACTGTAGGGCTGTGTATTGCGAGCATAATTTCGATACGATACGATACGATATGCAAAGTTCCGATATCCGATATATTGGATCTAATAAACATTTAAGTGTTTTTATTCAACATATTGAAATAAAAAACAAAACAAATGTTTTTTTCACAATTTATTTTCAAAAATTTTTGGTTTTGTTTGAGTCCATCATGAAGAGAAAGCAAACGGGAAATAATACCTGATGTCTCATAATGAATACTTATTTAATTAAAATTTCAAAAGCTCACGTTTTTCTTTAAGAAAAATAATGTGTTGACATTTTCAGGACTCAAACTGGCCCTTGTTGTCGTAACAATGATCCCTACGGTACTGAAACTTCTTTCAAATGCTACAGATGTTGCCGGTAAATATAACGCACATCTTTAATTGTTGATCTTTCAAAAAATAATATAATGAAAAAGAAGACTGTATGTCCGAAAAAAAGATTCCCAATTTGTAATGATCATATTGACCCTAATTAAAGATAAACTTTACCTTAGAAACGTCTCGCGGTAATCAGTCTAACTCCTCCATCGATAGACTTCTTGTTTCACGGGATTGTTTTTATTGTAACTTAATTTAATTTGTGATGGCGGAGAAGATTGACATTTAATTAGTTGTGCCACTGGAAGATGTTACGGTGTCTTTGCAAGTTGCATTTTTGCTAGATTCTTGGAAGACATTTTCTTTTAAAAAGTACTAGCCGATCCCGACGTAATGTTCTCACTTCAAGCCCGACTTTATATCGAAATATCGACCCACCTCTGTATCGCATATCGTCAGGGAGCTTTATACCGGTACGTATCGATATATCGATATATTGATTCACCCCTAGTAGACTGCAGTCTGATATAGCTGTTTGGAGGGTTTAGATATCATTGTATAATTCTCAGCTATCATAAAAAATTTAAATGTGGTTGTTTTGAATATTTGCATATTTATTTTCAGCAGACAGTAATTATATGTGGCTGATTAATTTCAGCAGACAGTACCGGTAGTGGATCCTGTTACCTTTCAATTATTCTCGAATAGGAGATAGTAATTACTAATTAAATGTATATTTGTTTTGGGGATTTTTATATCATTCTGGCATAAACATGCAAGTTAATGATAGACAATCATTCATGAGAGACAAAACTGAATTCACTGTTACCTGATGTAAAATAAATATAAAGGTTTATTCATTTAATAGCTAAATGTAGTGAAAGAAACATATTTAATTTCTCAGTTAATAAAGAACACAGTATACCCCTTTTATAAACTTGGGCCTATACTTTGAATTTTGCACTGCTATGTGTATCAATCACTACAGGTTTAAAAAGATTCTGTATCATCTGGAAAAAGTGTTTATGTTTCATGCTTAACCACCATTAATGAGCTAGCATGCATTATTAAATAGTGCTATATACTGAAGCTTAGCACAACAAGGCATTTAAATCGAGTCTTCTCTCCAGGGTTTTATTTTCACATTTATTATTCATGACCTGAGATTTTCATCTAAATAAGCAGAATTAATCATAGACTCCACGCTAATCTGCTTTCTAATCTGAAATATGTGGAGTGATATTTTTAAATTTTCACACTCAATAATAGCATACATGTAACTAACTGTGATGGAATCGAAGTTGATAATTTGAAATGATATTTCATACACCAAACTGGCTTTATGCTTCAAAAGATGTGGAAAGAAGATTTAAAGAATTAGAATGTTCAACTTTTTTATTCCAAATTATCGGCCTATTATCAGACAGTACAATTTCTGTAGATTACCTGTGGTTCGAATACAACGTCGATTTTTTCATGTCCGTTTTTCGTAATTTCGCCAACACCTCGGCTTAAGAGCGAGAGATTTAGAGCACTGCTCCCTCCAACCATCATGAAAATCTTTTTAGCAAACAAACAGGTGTCCGATCAGTTAAATTTACGCCTAAGATGGCTAATAATCACACAAACAGTTTCATTGTCATTCACATCACAGTCATAACTCATCCAATATTGTATCCATTTTATTTACAGTGATCCTTTCAAGTATTTCAAGACAGAAGGACGTTTTGATCCGTACGGTCTCACGTCTTTTCTGCTAATCCGACGTCCATGTTGTTTATCGTTGCTGTGTGCTTGTAACGTCACATCCTGTTAAATACCGCGCTTTTTATGCAGTTAAAATTAGGTCTAAATGACATTTCCTCAATCTTTGTCTATGTACATTGATATTGGCACACTGTTACTGCTACATATGCGCTATATAAAAAGACCAGACAGATGACGATTTCCGATTTTTATTGTCCTTTTACAACATACCTACACTTTTGTGCCAAATAAAAGTTCACACAACAATTTTTATGACTTTTCAATTTTTATGTCTTTTAAAAAGACTTTTTCACCGTTGCCATGTTTTTGTAAATTCCCGACTTGTACATTTACCATAAGTTTTACAGACAGGTGGATGGCAGACAACGGGCGATCAGAAAATCCCACTTTTTTTAAAAGCTGGCACTGCACTGACTAATAAGTTAATCAAAGTACTAAATGTACTGATAGCCGGGTATTGTATTGACAACAAACTTTACAGAAAGGTTTGTTGTCAAGACTCTTCGTACGCCTCCAAGATTCTGATCCATAGAGCAGGAGAGACTTGACATTTGTGTTAAAAAGTTGTATAGCTTGTTGTGAAGACTACGGTTTTCATTTCTCCACACCGGGCCGAGCATTGCAAACGCGCTCCTTGCCTTAATAGTGCAGCAGATAACTGAATATTTCACAGTAAATCTTTCAAATCTGAAACAAGCAAAATTGGCACAATACTCTGGGGACTACATTTTCGAAAAAAAAAGTAGCCACTGAAAATTTCAAGATTGGCGGATTTTTTCAAGATGGCGCCATTTCTGCTATGGAAAAACTATTTTTTTTGCATAAACTTGTAGGATCATTGTCTACAGATATTGGATTATGTGTCAAATCATACATTTCTGACCTTAGTAAAGCTGAATTGAGAACTCTGGATATTACTTAGAAAGCTTCCTTGTATCCATAACTCGTAGCGATATATATTAAAAAAGAAGGTTAAGTCACTGAAATGCATGTTGCAGTACAGGTATACAGCGTAGTAGTTAGGCAGTTAGTGTTGGGGTAGCAATCCTCCGCACAGCAGAATCATTCTATGACAGCATTAACATCAACCAAACATGTTCAGATGCACCATATACAGAAGTGAGGATGATTTGGCACAAGTTCTGATGCAGCGTACCAATCGACTACACTCAAATAGGTCGATAGCTTCTCAGTCAATGCCACGAACCAATGCTCATGAGCAGGCCAATGCTGTCATCAGCTGATGGGGAGAATCGTGTTGACTTGAAGATCATCAGCACATGAGAGATGGATGGTAGTGCTGAGTCAGAACTTGATTGATATAATGAGCGCAGCTAATACAAAGAGCACCTGAACATTACCAGCCATCATTGAGCAACAGAACTAAGTCCACGGATTGTGTTTACTGTGAGAATTGTTCTGGCCACTCCTCCAAACCATTGACAGATATGGCATCCTATTCCAAGAAGCAAGCCGAACTACTGGTTCATTGGACAAAAGACATGCCACACAATGCAGCTTGAACTGTTGGCACCATCCACAGAGAAAGGCAGGTTCTTTTCCAGCGTTTGCATTGGGACTAGAGGTGGGAGAATGCACCTTCTAATGACCTAACAAACAAGCAGATACAGGATAACTTTTTCCGACAGGAACTGTGCCTCAGTTGGTGCAATCAAGGGAAAAGGTGCTGAAGGAGGACTGCCAGCTTCTTCAAGCTCTTTATCTCATGCAGAAGACCTAGACTGTTGAATCCCTGCCATTCTTTCAGCAGATGAGAACCAGGCATTCCGGGCTGCCCTTAGTGAGTTGGAAAGCTCACTCCTGCCAGAAAATCCCAGCTTACACTTTCCTTTATTAGAGACCATTTTACCATCCCTGACGATAGAACTGAAGGTGACACCATCATCATGGGATGGTCACACTATGAATGAGTCGCCACCAAGGTACCTCGAAGAAACTTTAGCGAATATGCAGACATTGATGTTTTCCGAGCCATACAGAGGTTATTTGACCAAGTACAAAAAGGACGGAAACGTGTTTGATCGATCAGCCATCGAGTCTGGAGGCTGAAAGCTAGGTCAAAGCGAGGACGTGGAGTCAGACGCAGTTACAGGAAGTGCAAAATTCCCTCAAACGGGAACTTCCTCCGAGGACAATGACAACAAACCGAGTTGTTCAACTGCCTGGCTGCCAAAGATTGCACAGATGGCTGCACTAAAGATGGTCATTGTGACCAAAGATGATTGATTGATTGAGGTTTTACTGTTTTACGTCCCACTCGAGAATATTTCACGGATATGGAACTGTCACCATTGCCGGTGAGAGGCTGCAAAATTTAGGCCTGTCGCACACTCAGGCCTTTGAAGCGGAGATCTTTTTTCGTGCCACACCTGCTGCTGACACGGTACGCTCGGTTTTCCGGTCTCCGAAATGACCCCCATTTAGTCCTTCTTCCACGCAAGGGAGGCTGAGGACCTATTCTAACCCGGATCCCCACGGGTTTGGACCAGAAGAAAAGAAGATGCTCTATTATGTGAGCAACCATGCCCTATTAACCTGCGCTGAGGTGGCTCCTTGTAGACATGAAGAACGAACCCGGATCTTCTTGCATTGCCAAGCAGCCACAGAAGAAGAGCAGCAAAAATACTCATGGTAAAGCAGCGACAAAATGTTCTGGTCTCAGCAGTGAGTTTCTGCCAACCCTCCATTGAGATTGTTCTGAGCAGCTGTTGATTGTCTTGCCTCTCCCTTGTACTGGAGAATGGACAGACGGAATTCTCTGCCTCCGCCTTACAGGATGGCTCGATGTGCTGTCTCAGCATTCCGTGGGAAGGGAAGTCGTGTGGCAAACCTGGGATGATGTGTACGAGGCTGTCTGATGTATTCAGCAAACTTTCAAGCGAGACCGCACCAGCAGTAGATGTGATGACCTCAAGACTTGGAGAATCATGCTCATGATGTACGACAGTTCCAGACATGCTGATGGTGTTGATTGATGCCAGGAGTACATGTTTGCTCGAAGAGCAGAGACCATACGAGGCATCCCCTACTCGGCAGGCTCTACTACAGCATGTGAAGCGTGCTGCCACCAGGCCGGCCTGCATAGGAGTCAGTCGATGGATATTTTCAACCAGAAACACAATGCCACCGATCTGGGCTGGACCAAGAAAGGCGATCTGTGGCAGATCTTCTGGACGGACTCCACCTATTCAGAGAGCTGTCAGCAACTCACCAGTGTAGAGAAGTCAGAATGCCGTGAACGAGCAAATGCTACCGTTTTGTCTGACCTTACAGCTGTGAGATGCACATGTAGACTGAGAGTTCTAAACTCACCTTTCTGCACACGATGTCAAATATGAAACAGTGAACTTGCTGTTTACTGGTACAGGTACATACACTATACGTAATAAATTTCGTATTGTTGTGGTCCAATGTGATATTTTGTTCAATTTTTGCGCAAAAAAAGTGGTACAAAGAGCCCTTAAACGAACTTAAGCTATACATTTCACTTCTCCATGGTCAAAAACATATGATTTGAACCAAAATCATCCAAAATCGGTCCAGGGAATCCAGTTCTGTGCAAAAATTGTTTCCATGCCAGAAATAGCGGCCATCTTGAAAAAAGCGGCCATTAAATTAAAAATTCAAAGGGTAATGTTTTTCTCTAAGTAAATTGTCCAAGAAGGACATTCATTCAAATTTGGTGGCTTTGTTTACCGGATTGAAAGATTTTTACAGCTATCTGCTTCACTATAAGTGCTAATCCTTGCTTTGACAGATAAGGTATGTGTTCAACATCCTCATCACCTGTCCATAACTGCACTATCACAGGATAGGTGCTTCCCGCTGCGGTAATCACACGCAGGCTCTTCTTCTCCCGGCCCACAGTTGACTCCCAAAATCTGTATTTTAGGCAACTCTGGGAGCTGTTTCTGTCTATTCTCCAGAGCTTGTTGTGATATGTGACAACAGGGAATTGTCATCTGCAAAGTCCAGATCTTCGACTTGTCAAAGGTCCACTGTACTGCCTCTAGGTGTTTCCATCTCGCGAGAAACCGCGCTGTGGATCTCACCCTGCTAGCGAGGATGACTAGCTTCCTAAATGTTACACGAGTCTGCAAAACAATGATGTAATCATATCCTAAAAAACAATACACAGAATCGAGTGAGGCACACGGACCTCCGACAAAAGCGAAGGCAGAATCAGGGGCAGTAGAGGAGTATATCTCTCTGCTT
>CAJDSM010155085.1:0-10054 GCA_903981925.1 Ostrea lurida
TGAAATTGGGGGAAAATAGTATCTATGATTGAGAAAAAATACCCAATTTTGGGGAGGGGTAACAGCCGAATATCGGTGGTATTTTGACCCCCAAAAAAATCACTGGTTGGATCCACCATATGATAACTTGAAGGAAAATAATTGGATCCTCCTGTCCTGTAAATATGTACATCTACAAATGGCAATGAAGCATTGTACAAAGTTTCAAGGCTATATCTGATAGCTCGTGTAGAAGGAGAAGTGTTCACAAGCTTAGAATATTACACACTCCACCCTGGGCAGGCCTGTTGGATCCCCCATAACTTGAAGGAAAATTATTGGATCCTCCTGTCCTGATAATATGCACATCTACAAATGGCAAGGAAGCACTGTACAAAGTTTCAAGTCTATCTAGCTGATAACCGGTTTTAAGGAGGAGAAGTGTGCACGCGTTCAAAAGCTATATTAATACACCCTCCACCCCTGTTGGATACACCATAACTTGAAGGAAAATAATTGGATCCTCCTGTCCCGATATGCACAACTGCAAATGGCAAGGAAGATGTGTACAAAGTTTCAAGTCTATCTAATAAGCGGTTTAGGAGGACCTTATGACATCACGAATAAGAAATTTTCCCGCCTTTTTTTCAAAATAAGCCTGAAAACAGTCAAATGACATACAGTTTATTGCTCAAGGAAAGGTGTGTGAAAATGAAAATAGTAAATATTGTGTACGTATAAATGTATCATTATAAGATGAAAAACTTAAATATGAATTTGCTCGCCAAAAGCGCTGTATATTTTCTGAAAAGAAATTAATTAAACCGCCTGAATCAATGTGGACATTTCCATTGAAAATGGCATTTTTGTAATTTTATGCCTATACTTCAAGAAGCTCTCGTCATATGACACAAACATTAGAGGCAAATGGGCCACATCGCTCACCTGAGTGACCTTCCTTGGCCCTCGCACTCTATATCAGGAAGCTTAAATAAGTAATGTTTTGTCTTGCTTTGAAAGATTTTAATATTATTATTCAATATGTAAAACTTTGATCCCCTATGTGGCCCCACCATACCCCTGGGGTCATGATTTTGTACCAAACTTGAATTTCCACATCATATGAAGCTTTCATATAAATTTCAGTTCCTGGCAGTGTTCTTGAGAAAAGAATTTTTTTAAGATTCCTTCCTATATAACATGTGTAAAACTTTGATCCCCTATTGGGCCCCATCGTACCTCCGGCGGTCATATTTGAACAAACTTGAATCTCCTCTATTCAGGAATTTGCATATGAATTCAGCTTTTATGCCCAGGGTTCTTGAGAAGAAGATTTAAAGATTTTCCCAATATATATCATATGTAAAACTTTTGATCCCCTATTGTGGCCCCATCGTATACCCCGGGTTTAATTGATTTGAACAAGAGCCATTGGCCAGCATCGCTCACCTGATGACCTGCCCTGCTCACATGCCGGTATTTTAGAAAAGTATTTTCAAGTTCCTAAAGACTGACCCATGGTTCTGGAGAAGAACATTTTATGCAAAACTTTGAATTCCCCTGTTTGTGGCCTTTGCCCTACCCCGGGGTATATCTCATCAAATTTATTCTTACTCTATATCAGGAAGCTTTAATGTAAAATGTTGTCTTTTTCTTGAGAAGACAATTTTTAATGATATTCAAATTGTTAAATAACTTTGATCCCCTATTGTGGCTCCCGAACATACCCTGGTCGATATTTGAACAAACCTTGAATTTCCACTATATCAGAAGCTTCATATAAATTTCAGCTTCCAGGTTAAGTGTTCTTGAGAAGAAGAAAGATTTTTTGAAATCATTTCCCCTATATAATCAATTAAAAACTCGATATCCCCTTATGGGCCCCATCGTACCCCCGGGTTCATGATGCAACAAACTTGAATCTCCACTAAATCAGAAGCTCATATAAATTTCAGCTTTTATGGGCCCAGATTCTGAGAAGATTTTTAAAGATTTCCTTATATAATCATATTATGTAAAACTTTGATCCCCTATTGGGCCCCATCTACCCCCGTCAAATTGAACAAACTTGAAATAATCCCTCATAGTCAGGAAGCTTCCAATAAATTTCCAGCTTTCCTGGCCCAGTAGTTCTTGAGAAGAAAGATTTTAAAGATTTCTTCCATATATAATCACATGTCAAACTTATCCCTATTGTGTCTCCATTCGACCCCGGTGTCATTATTTAGAACAAACGAAATCTCCACTATATTCAGGGAGCGTTTCCTATAAATTGTCAGCTTTTTGGCCCAGTGTCTTAAGATAGAAGATTTTTAAATGACACCACCCCTATTTTTGCTTTTCGGTGATGATCTCCCCTTTGAGGGGGCCTGGCCCTTCATTGAACAAACTTGAGTCCCCTTTACCAAGATAATTTTACCATGTTTTTTAATTGGCCAGCGGTTTCTTGAGAAGAAGTCGAACAATGTGAAAAAGGTTAACAGACAGACAGACGGACAGACAGACAGACGACAAGATAAAAGGCATCAGATAGCTCACCTTGAGCCTTCGGCTCAGTTGAGCTAACAAAACTTGAAATCTCCACTTATATCAGAAAGCTTCCATATAAATTCAGCTTTGCCTGGTGCCCAAGTGGTTCTTGAGAAGAAGATTTAAAATTTCCCTATATAATTTTGATTATATACGTGAAATCTTTTAAAATCTTCTTCTCAAAGCATATCTGAACCAACCTAAATCTACGCCATATCAGGAAGCTCAGTAACATCAACTCTTTCTGGTTCAAGTGAAAAAATTTTTAAAAATTTCTCTATAATCTGCATGTAAAACTTTTTGGATCCCCTAATGGGCCTCATCATACCCCGAGGGTCGATATTTGAACAGAACTTGTAATATCCACTTATAATCAGGAACTTTCATATAAATTTCAAGCTCCTGGCCCAGTCGTCTTGAAGTAAGAATATTTTAAAGATTTTCTCTAATATTCTGGCATGTAAAACTTTGATCCCCTAATGGCCCCATAGTTTACCCCCGGCTTGTGGGTCATGATTTGAACCAAACTTGAAATTCTACTCTATCGACGAGCTCCATATTAAATTCAGCTTTTCCTGCCCAGTGCTTCTTGAGAAGAAGATTTTAAAAGATTTCCCTAATATCATATGTTAATAACTTTATCCCCTATTGGGCCCCATGTTATCTCCCCAGGGTCATGATTTGAAAGCAAACTTAATCCCACTATATCAGGAACCTTCTATAAATTAATATGAACAATTAATCCTGGCCGAATGTCTTTGAGAAAAAACAAATTAATTTAAAATTTTCTCTATTATATCGATGTAAATAATTGATCCCCTATTGTGCCCATGATCGTAACCCCACGGAGTTCATTGATTAACAAGTATACTAATATAATCTCACTCTAATCTCATTCTATTGATAGCTTCATATATAATTTCCAGCTTTTCCTGGTCCTAAATGGTTCTTTGAGAAGAAGAAAAATTTTAAAGATTTCCCCTTACTATAATCATATGTAAATACTTATGATCCACCTAATTTGGCCCCATCGTACCACCCGGGTTCATGATTTGAACAACCCAAAGAAATCTCCTCTATATCAGAAGCCTTCTCATATAAATCTCAGCTTCCTGGCCCCAGTTGGTTTAGAGAAGATTTATAAAAGATTCTCTATTAATACATTTTATTTCCAGATATGTCAAACTTGACCCTTTGTGGCTCCTATTCTACCCAAACCTCCCGGGTGGGTCATGAACCAACTGAAACAAACAATTGAATCTCCTCCTTATACAGGAATTCCATATAAATTTCAGCTTTGCTGCCAGGGTTTTCTTGAGAGAAGATTTTTAAATGGACACCACCCTATTTTTGCATTTCATGATTATCTCCCTTTGTATGAGGGCTTCTGACCTTCATTTGAAACAAAATTGAAGCCCCCTAATTCACCCAAAGAATCGAATGCTTACCAAATTTTTGGTTGAATTATGGCCCCTCAGTGGTTCTGAGAATTTGAGAATATGTTGATAAATTTATGAGCCGACGATCTACAACCAAAACGACGACGATCAACGACCGTACCCACAGACTAACGAGTGAACAAAATTTTGAAACACAGAAAAAGCCACTTGAGCCTCCTCACCCGGTGAGCAATAAAAAGACATCGAGTGTTATTGTGTATAAGTGTTATGCGTCAATTCAAAATAAACTACTGGCAAAGCATAGGGTTTCGTTTAATCAGATTCTAGGATTTGCGCCTGTTGATTGCTTGCCATAACGAAAATGACAGTATCTTTCAGTGAATGATAAAGATATTGATCTAAAATATAGTAAAGCGTGAACTGTGCTTATTTAGATGACAGTCCAGTATGTCTTAATGATGTTAGTAAGCCTCTATTTTATTGTTGTTTCATTAAGACTGAATGATTTTTAGATGCTCCAATGCGAGGATGTTGTGTTGGATCTGCCATCATGTCGCCTGTCTTGAGTATCTGTCCGAGATTCTTCAAGAAAGCTTAAATATGTTCATTTACTTAACTTGTCGCCGTCCTTCGGAAGTAGTTAGATCAAGCCCGACGAAATTTTTGAGATTAATTGATTTTTGATGCAAGACGAAGGACCCGGACAAGGCCTTCTTCGGCGCGGCTCCTACACCGAGTGTATTCATTGCACACTGGTTTCGAATATTCCCTTGCCCTGAAGTCTATGCAAACCGTGTTTCCATCCAAGTCGATGTGCTGTCGTTGTAATCATATTTTAATTATAAAAAAATAAACTATGTACAGAAATCTAAAACAAAACATGATAACGTTTCTCTTCAAAATGAACCCGCCTGGAAGCATGTAAATATAGAAATGGATAAGTAACACAAGAAAACTGCGTGACGACTTTACATGACAGATATGGAGCTCCCCGTAGGGTATTTACCAGTTACTGCCTTCGAAATTGTTCCTTGAGTGACGACGAAGTAATAACTGCTCCACATTTAAATATTTGCACTTTTCACGACCAATATCAATGCTTAAGCTCCCATAATATGATGAGCTATTTGGAGTTATATAGTACCGACGCGAAAAACGTATACTTCTAAGTCCGGAACACCACAAAGTCAATATAACGCGCGCCGTCAGACAAAAGATTTATCTGTTAACCCTACTAAGCATGATATTTGCTTCATCTTTCATTCACATGCTTGTCCAGCTGTTCATTTTTGTTAACAGAAAGTTATATCATTTGTTTTATGATATCTGTTAACAATAGTTTTCATTTTTTAATTTTAAAATGAATTACAAAATATGAAATAAACGATCAGCGCAACCATCGAAACTTGGGCGATGAAACACGGTTGCAAGTAGACTTCCAAGCAAAGAATATTCGAAACCGTGCTGCAATGAAATAAAACACTCGGTGTAGAAAAAAGCCGCCGCCGACAGAGACCTTCGTCCCGGCCTCGTCTTGCACAAAAAATCATTAATTCAAAATATATTTCCCGTCTTAACATTTACTTATCTAATATATATTCGAAGTATCTGGCGGAACAAGTCCAAGTAAACCTTTAAAAATATAGCTTACGTGATCGAATCCCCTCGGCTGAAGAACTCTGAAGAAGGCACCATGCAGTCCGAAACACATCTCGCTGAGATTAAAAAATCATCCAGCTGATGATACACAGTAAAATACTTACTCATATAACATCTGGATATCCTCTATAAGAACAGCAGCTACATATAGAGTCAAATCTTAGTCCACTGAGACTGTCATTTTACAGCAATCAAAAGGCGCAATCCTGAATCTGAGTTAAAACGCACGCCAGCTTGCAACAGAGTTTATTATTGAATTGACGCATAACACACCCGATGCTTTTTTACTCAACCTAAGCCGAAGCTCAAAGGAGAGCTTTTCTGATCAAAATTGTCCCTTCTGTCGCGGTTAGTCGTCGTCGTTGTTGTCTCGTCGTCATAATCTCACATTTTCAACTTCTCGAAAGACAACCACTTGGCCAATTCAGAACCAAACCTTGGGACCACAGCATTCTGTGGGTTGAAGGGGCTATCAATTTGTTCAAATGAAGGACCAGCCCTCACCAAAGGATATAATCATGAAAATGCAAAAATAGGTGGTGACAAATTTAAAAATCTCCTCTTCTCAAGAACCCACTGGCCAGAAAACTGAATATTTATATGAAACTTCTATTATAGAGAAGATTCAAGTTTGTGTCATTTCGTATGACCCCGGGTACGCGATGGACCACAAATAGGGATCAAAGTTGACAATGATGTTATAGTAGAAAAATCTTTTAAAAATCTATCTTCTCAAGAAGCCACTGGCCAGGAAAGCGAATATTTATAATGAAGCTTCCTGTATAGAGGAAGATCAGGTTGTTCAAATCCATGACCTCGGTACGATGGAAGGCCAGAGATGGGGATCAAAGTGTTTACATATGATTAGTATAGGGGAAATCTTTAACAAAACTTCTTCTCAAGAAACCAAGTAGGCCAGGAAACTGAAATTTATATTGAAAAGCTTCCTGACTGTAGCAGGAGATATAATATTTGTTCAAATCATGGACCCGGGGGTACGATGCGGTCGCCACAATAGTGGAATCAAAACATTTTATCATGGCAGGATATATAGAGAAAATCTTTAAAAATGTTTTTCTCAAAACCACTGGCCAGAAAGCTGAAAATTTATATGAAAGGCCTGATAGTAGTGGAGATTCAAGTTTGCTCAAATCATGACCCCTGGGGTACGAGGGCCCCAATAGGGATCAAAAGTTTTACATATGAAATAGTTAGGGAAAATCTTTAAAATCTCTTCTCAAGAAACCACTGGCCCCAGGAAATGCTTACAATTTATAAATTTATGGAACTTCAGATGATAAAGAGTAATTCAAGTTTTTTCAAATCATGACCCCCCGGACTATGGCCCCATTAGGGCGATCAAAATTTACATTGCAGGAATATATAGAGAAATCTTTAAACAATATTCTTCTCAAACCCACTGCAGAAAAGCTAAAGTATATAAAACTTCCTGATAAGTGATATCAAGTTGTTCAAATCATGACCCTCGGGTTATTATGAGCCCATAGGGATCAAAAGTTTTACAATGGCAATATATAGAGAAATTCTTAAAAACTTTCATTGAGACCGAGAGTATGTACCGAAAGCTTGGCGGATATGCGTAGATAATGGTTCAGATAAATGCCTCTTGAGAAGAAGAATTTAAAGTATTGGTCACCTATATAATGCAAAATATATAGGGGAAACTTAAAAATCTTCTTGCTCAAGAACACGTCCACCGAGAAAGCTGAAGATATTATGGAAGCCTTTCTGTATATAGTGGAGATGTCAAGTTTTGAGCTCAACCTGAGCGAAGCTCAAAGTATGCTTATTATTCTGATCACCTCCTATCGTGTGCTCTGTCTGTCTGCCGTTGTCTGTCTGTAACTTTCACATTTCGACTTCTTCTTTCAAGAACGCTGGCCAAATTCAACCAAACATGGTTACAAATTATCCTTGGGTAAAGGGAATAAGTTTGTCTAAGAATGGGCCAGCCCGCCCCTCAAAGGGGAGATCATCCCCACGAAAATGCAAAAATAGGTAGGTGTTCATTTAAAACTCTTCTTAAGAACCACTGGGCCAGAAAAGCTAAAATTTATAGAAAGCTCCCCCTGATTATGTAGTGGAGATTCAAGTTTTGTTCAAATTCATGACCCCCGTGGGTACGATGGGCCACAATAGGAATCAAAGTTTGACATGTATTTATATAGAAAAATCTTTAAAATCTTCCTCAAGAAGCTACTGGGGCCAGGAAAGCCTGAGAATTTATATGAGTTCCTGATAAGAGATATTCAAGTTTGTTCCAAATAACCCCGGGTACATGGAGCGCCAACAATTAGGGGATTCAAATTTTACAATAATATTGGATTATATTAAGGGAAAATCTTTAAAGGAAGAGCTTCTCAAGAGAATACTGGCCATAAAAGCTGAAATTTAGTATGACAGCTCTCTCGATTTAGTGGAGATCAAGTTTGTTTCAAAATCGATGGACCCTCCGGGTACGAGGGCCCCATAGGGGATCCAGTTTTACATATTGATTAAATATAGGAAAAATATTAAACAATCTTTTTCAAGAACCACTAACCGGGAAAGCTTGAAATTTATATGAAAGTCTTCCTGAGATAGTGGAATTCAAGTTTTTCTTCAAATCTATGCCCCAGGTGGTATGTTGGGGCCACAATAGCGGATTCAAAGTTTTACATTAATAATATTAAAAATTTGTCTTCTCAAACCAAAAAGACAAACATTTACCTTAAAGCTTCCTATATAGAGTAGAATCAAATTGATTCAATGCATACCTCCGGGTAAGGCAAGCCACAAGCGATGATCAAGAGTTTTTGATATAAATGTTCTTCTCCAGAACCACGTGTAGTTGTTAAGGAAACTGAAAATCTTTCTAAATCACCGCTTGCTGAGGCCGAGGGCCAAGTCACTCAGGTGAGCGATGTGGCCATGGCCTCTTATTCAAATCAAACCCCCCGGATACGAATGGGCCACAATAGGGATTGCAAAGTTTTTACATATGATTATAATAGGGAAAAAATCGTTTAAAAAATTCTTCTGCTCAAGAAACCACTGCGCCATTAAAAGGCTGGAAATTCATATGACAGACTCCTGATAGTAGAAGGAATTCAAGTTGTCGTTCAAAGTCATGAACCCCCGGAGGTATCGGATGGCCCCAATAGGATCAATTTACACCATGATTATATAGGGAAATCTTTAAAAATCTCTTCTTTCTTCAAAACCCACTGACCAGGAAAGCTGATTAATTTATATAAAGCTTCATATGATGTGGAAATTCAAGTTGTACAAATCATATCCCCAGGTATGGTGGCCACGGGCCAGGCAATAGGGAATCAAAGTTTACATTTTGAATAATATTTAAAAATCTTGCTCAAGACCAAAAACAAACATTTACCTTATTTAAACTTCCTATATAAGTGCGGAGGGCCAAGCGGTCACTCAGTGAGCATGTGCCCATTTTGCCTCTAATTTTGTTTCATATGACGGAGAGCTCTTGAATATAGCATAAAGCAAAAAAAATATGAGAAGTAACACAAGAAGAATAACAAATGGCCATTTCAATGAAATTCCACATATTCAGGCGGTTTAAGTAATTTCTATTTTCAGAAAATATACAAGCGCTTTGGCTGAGCAAAAATTCATATTTTAAGTTTTCATTTGGTATAATCGATACATTATACGTACACAATATTTTACTTATTTTCATTTTCCACACACCTTTCCTTGAGCAATAAATGCTGATGTTCAATTGACTTGTTTCAGGCTTATTTTTGAAAAAAAAGCTTAATAAGAAAGGTGAAAAATTTCTGCATTCGTATTCAAAGGTCCTCCTATAACACGAAAGGAACATTATTAATAGACTGAACTTAAGTACACATCTTCCTTGCCATTGAGTTAGAAAGGCCATTATCCGACAGCGGAGGAGCCAATTATCCTTCAATATGTGTAATCCAACAGGGTGAGAGAAACGTGTATTATTAGCTTTTGAACGGATGGTGCACACTTCTCCTCCTTAAAACGGTTAATCAGCTAGAAAATATATGACTTGAAGAACTTTGTAAATACCCGTGTCTTCCTTTGCGCATATTGAGAATTGTCAATGATATACAGGCACTAGGAGTTTCCAATAATTTATTCCTTTTCAGTTGCATTTAGATGGGGAATAAAACAACAGCCTGCCCTAGGGTGGAAAGTGTGTGAATATTCTAAGCTAGAATGAACACTTCTCCTTCTACAAACGTAGATATCATATATAAAGCCTTGAAAACTTGCTAAAATACAATGCTTCATTGCCATTTGTATCATATGTACATATTTACAGACAGAGGATCAAATATTTTTCTGCTTTCAAGTTATCATTCACCAAAGCGTAGAAATCCAAACCAGATATTAAATTTGGGGGTCAAAATACCACCGATATTCGGCTGTACCCTCCCCAAAATTGGGTATTTTTCTCAATCATAGAACTATTTCCCCCAATTTCA
>CAJDSM010155087.1:0-15717 GCA_903981925.1 Ostrea lurida
TCCACATCCAATGGTCATCTCCTGCTTCATCAGGGTAGTGGATCTGGGTCCACTGTGGTCATCTTCATGTTTTTATTTTGAAGATTTTAACGGTCAGTTAAGAAGACTGTTTCATGGAACACAGAGTATTGACAAACAGATAGCGTTTGCTGTGTGTGTCCACCAATCTTTACCACAGATGGCACAGTCTTTAACCTATGGACCGTCTGAATATGACTTTCACAAACAACTGATGGAAAGCAAACACCAATCAACAAGAGAGAGAGTGGGTGATGGTGTTTTTGTTGTAATCTTCTTGTACCGTTTGAAATGAGATGCTACAAAATTTGCTAAAACACTAGCTTACATAGCTACATCACCCCTTTTTCACGTAATCCATCCGTTCACATCGTGGGGTTTTTTTTTCTCACACATTGGCAGTGGATTTTAATTTTCTCCGACACGGGAAATGAAATCCTATCTATATTTCAAAATTAAGAAACTGGTTCTACATATCAATGTTTTAAATTGGATTACTTTCGTAGTAGAATTGTTGATACCAAAAAAAAAAAAAAAATATTAATTAATTAATGAAAAAAAACGAATTATCTAAAATATTTTTTTTTTTAAATTCCGACTCATCTTGTTTATTGCGATGGCAACGGGCTTACGACAGGGGAACGATTTAGTATTGAAGCGAAACTACAAAATAAGCGCATTATGACAAATACTGTTAGTAAATTCATTTCCAAAAGACATAAATCAGAAAAGTTTATGATAACCATATCTGTTGCAGTGAACAAAAACGTACCATGTGTCAACGAACACAAAATAGTGTTTGTACTGAAAAGAAAATATTACTTTTTAAAAGATAAAATCATAATCCACAACAACAAAATAAAATGAATTTTGCTGAATACACGTTGCTTCTAACACTGTTACAAAGCACTGTACGTGTATACTTAGGTATCGCAGTAGGGGATACCATATAAGTTTTTATACCATTTAAACCGGCGTTTTTGGTCCTCTGGCGAAATGGTTTGATGTTTAAAAAAAAAAAAAAAAAAAAAAAAAAAATTGAGCAAGTTGATCTGTATGTTTCTCTACACAAACCAATACTTTCTTTTGATTTTTAATATTCCATACATTACCATGGAAGGGCATACTGCATATATGCATTGTACATGTAACAATGAACACAGGAGGCAAACGGTTGCTTATAACCAAAATCTGCACATACATCTCGATTTCCCTGCGGTTGTGAAACTGCAATTCTGGAGTAAAAAAAGGTTGAATGATAAAATACAACAATAAAACCTACAAACATCACCATTCATCTCCATATTACAAATTATTTTCAATCAAAGAATTGTCATTGTTTTCCAAATATATTCTCGGGTAATATTCTATGACAAAAAAATCTACTTTTTCATTGAAATGGTAGAGCGCTTAATGATAGCGCTCATAAGACGCGGACGCATAATTTTCTCTTCAGATTGCAAATTTGAAGCAGAGTTTCTTACGTTTCGATCATAGTGAACATTATAGCACTATATATAGGTCTTATTATGTCTGAAAGATTAAACAAGTTCCATGGAACCGCTGCATCTTTTTGTATTCTTTATGCAACATTCACTGGGTGTTATCCTATCCAAGCAGACGCCGGCAGAGTTATTCCAACCAAACAGGACACTGGACACAAACGCATGGAACCCAAGTTATTCCATTCAACAGATTTACTAGACCAAGTAATCCATCCATTAACAGACACTTAGACAGGGGTCATTCCATCCTAACAGACCGCCAGACAGAGTTTTCCATCCTAACAAATGCTGGGCCCAAACAGAAGCCGAACGGATCCAAACAGCGCGGGGCCTAACAGACGGACAAACCCAACAGAAGCCGAACCAAGTTATTCCATCTTTAACAGACACTAGACCGAGTTACTTCCATCCATACAGACCAACTAGACAGGGGTCATTTTCCATCCTAACAGGACGCCAGACAGAGTTTTTTCCATCCTAACAAATGCTGGACCCAAACAGACGCCGAGACGAATCCAAACAGACGGCGGGGCCTAACAGACGACCAACCCAAACAGAAGCCGGACCAAGTTAATTCCACTGAACAGACACTAGACCGAGTTACTCATTCCATTCAGACACTAATTAGGTCATTCCATTCCTAACAGACACGCCAGAGTTGTTCCATCCATAACAGAGGCCGACCCAAACAAGAGGACCCAAACAGAGCCGGACCAAACAGAGGCCGGACAAACAGACTCCTTGTACTGTATTGAGACTCCGATCACGCTACCAAGTAGACACTAGACCGAGTTACTCCATCCATTACAGACACTAGACGGGGTTTATTCCATCCTAAAAGACGCCAGAGTTTTTCCGTCCATATATCGACAGACCGGTCGGAAGATTTACTTACCCATGACGTTTATAAACTATGACTGCAGCCGGCTTAATTGAAAACAATATCGAAAATCAAAGAGTCTTCTTCAAATATGATACTTCTCAAGACCATAAATAATGATTCTTAACAGTTGATACTCAGAAGCCGAAGTAACAGATTTATATAATGTAGCCTTGGGCAGCTTCTTCCGACCGTATGTGTGCGTCAGATATAGATAGATATATCCCTCAGAAAAATTCAATAAATCTAATCCTATAAATATAACCACTCATAGAGTTCCTTGAACCTAGTGATATATATAATAGGTTAGCTCTCTCATAAGATTTTGTTATATAAAATCTGATTACGAATATATTTTCAGTTTGATTTGTAACAATGCCTATAATAATCATATATACAGCATTGAGTTCTGAATCAATCCTTTCCGAAGCTTATTGTGTGTGCGTCTATGTGGTGGTGGTCACCTGCTTGTACTACAGCTCCGCGCTCTCGTTTCCACGCAAATGCTCAGGCCACGACATATCTGAGGGCAATCCCTTAAACAAAGTCTTGTTACATTATCCCTAAATCGCGGCTAACAACAAGCTTCTCGCTCTCTCTTACGCAACGACATAGATTGCTTCCTGTTCGAATAGTTATACTCGTGCGCGTGAGTGAACCGCTCCTATCAGTCCAGACGCTGAGTGTTAATACTGTTACAGATCTCCTTTGCGCTTCGCGCTGTCTTTTTTCGCGCACACTCGCGCTGATTGTTTGGTATGGGTCCTATCTTCTGAAGCTACTACTCTTCTCTGCTATATATCACTCGTAGCTCTCTCTCTCCTCGCTCATAGTGATCTATTCAGACATTAGTTAGAATGGTCCCTTTTGATCATTAACAAAATTGTACTTAGCCTTTTTTACACTGATGGTGTTATTCAAAATTGTATATATCTTTAGTTTAGTGTAGCATAGGTCCTAGATTGAGACGTTCACACACTCGCCTAAGGTCTTCCATAGAACTGCAACTTTGTGAAAGAAACGACTGAGTGCACATACCCAATGCTCGTCATATGTTACTAGGCCCTTCGAAATTCCCGAAAACTGTGCTATATAAGTATAGAGAGATAAGATTTATCTCTCATCCTACTCATGTTCCTTCTACGTCCGCCTGAGAATTTCTTCTTCGATGTGAACTGGGGACGTTCTCTGATCCTTCCTCCAGCAGTCTGCGTACTCCCGCCAATCGTCCATCGTGAACCGCGCGCTGCTTGCCAAAATCTCTCATGACATAATGTATCAGACAGACATCTCACTCGCGCTTAGCAGCGCGCAGGAATCTTATACTCGTGCCACTTGTGAAGCGTGTTTGTGCCTATTTGGCCTTGCGTCTCTGGTCATATAGTGATTCGACTCTCCACCATTTTAGTCGCCTCTGTGCACGTAACTGCACTAGAAAAGGGATCTCCGCGACCATTATTCTATACCCGCGCCGGACTACTCCACATCGAGGTGAACTCATAAAATATAGCGGTACTGCTCAGCCAATTGTCTATTACAGTCTTCTTCTCGTTCATAAAAGCTATTTCAATATATAGAGATGCAAGGGTGAGTCGTTCTTCCACGTCAGGTCGTACCACTTTGTGCAGCTTGTTCTGCTAACGATTCGAAATGTGTATTGATATCACACTGAAAAACTTTATACCGTGGCAGTAGCCAGTAACTCTTAAGGACATCTATCATCGTAGAAAGGTTATGAGTGAGCAGAACATTAAAGCCAGGACTGTTTCATGTCGACTGTTACGTGAGAGCCAGATAGATCCCTATTACTAGATCTTAGGCTCCATGGCTTGTTATTGTTACGTTTCACGTAAGTCCACGTGATACACAGGACATTGCACTTGGTTTTCTTATGTAATTTCGCAATTTGTTAATTACTATCCCCTGCATCTCCTATCTTATATAACATTGAAGCCACACAATCACAAATCAGAAAAAATTGCACACAAATTGTTTTCTTTTCTATTCTCAAATTTCTCTATGTGTTGAAGCAATATAGGATGGTGGTAAAGATTAGACCATAAGTTTATTGCAGTGTCCCTGTTCGCTCGCCTTCTTTTCCTCTATTTTATTAGTCCATGTGCATTCACCCATTCCAGCTCTCTCGTTGTAGACTTCACTTTTTTGGCCTCCTTGAGTCGAACAATACCATTCAATTAATTATTCTAAATTCGGTACTGTTTTAACGCAGAATTTTCTCCACGTCTCTTCGCCCAAAAGACTGAATTGCGTGCATGAAAAAATCACCCCAAGGATCTGAAACCATGTCGACAGCAAACTAGCCCCAAAATTACAACTTTATCCGACATGAATCCTTAAAATTCCACCCAATTTTATTTCAAAAATTACAACTCAGGACAACATGAACCCTGAATATGCATTCTATTTTATCCAAAAAATACAACTTTATGGGCAAATGAGCCCTGAATTTATCCCATTCGTCAGAAACCCAACATTCAGCTGCACCTCTTCACCTCCCGTGGATAAAAAGAAGTGCACCGACGCGTGGGTTCCTGACGATTGGAAAACTCATTCCTATATTCGTCCCAAATACAACTTTTATCTTGACATGAACCCTGATATATCCATACCTATTTATCTACATTGAACCCGATACTATCCATACCTATTATCTGACTGAACCCTGATATATCCATACCTATTTATCTGACATGAACCCGATATATCCATACCTATTTATCTGACATGAACCCCAGAAATAAATCCATACCTATTTATCTGACATGAACCCTGATATTATCCATACCTATCTATCGGCATGAGCCCCGATTATATCCATACCTATTTATCTGACATGAACCCCGATATATCCATACCTATTTACTGATAACATGAACCCTGATATATCCATACCTAATTTATCTGATAAACATGCAGCCCCGATATATCCACACCTATTTTATCTGATAACATGAAACCCCTTCCGATTATCCACACCTATTTATCTGATAACAATGAACCCCGATATATCCATACCTATTATCTGGACAACATGAACCCCGATATATCCATACCTATTTTATCTGATAACATGAGCCCCGATATATCCATACCTATTTATCTTGATTAAACATGAACCCTGATAATATTATATCCATACGTATTTATCTGACAACATGAACCCCCGATATTATCCACACCTATTTAATCTGATAACATGAGCCCCAGATATATCCACACCTATTTATCTGGATAACATGAACCCGATATATCCATACCTATTATTATCTGATAACATGAGCCCCGATATATTCCAATTACCTATTTATCTGATAACATGAGGCCCCGATATATCCATACGTATTTATTCTTGATACATTGAGGCCCCGATATATCCATACGTTATTTATTCTGATAACATTGAGCCCCCGATATATCCATACGTATTATTGCATAACATGAGCCCGATAATATCCATACGTATTATCTGACAACATGAGACCCGATATTATTCCATTAACCTATTTATCTGATAACATGAAGCCACCGATATATCATACCTATTATCAGATAACATTGAGCCCCGATATATTCCATACCTATTTATCTGATAACATTGAGCCCGATTATATCCATACCTAATTTATATCCACTTTCGTACTTATTTGAGCCCGAGGGTATATCCATAGACCTATTTATCCCTAGAGAGACATCGCGCCCCTGTGTCACCTCATATATGCCCCGGCACTAGCACTGATATATTATACTGACGGATCTCCGATATCACCACTTTCAAACCTAGTACTTCGCTACTCTGCTCACATGCAAACCCTTGAATATTCTATCCACTCAGCGTGAGGTCTCTCATATTCTTGTCCCCGATTTATCATATCTCCATACTGATTAATTGACTTCTACCATTTGAACCACACTGGTGGAGGTGTATATGCTAGACAGAGAGACACAACCCCTCCGCGTTCTCACTCAATTCTTCTCATTATAACATCCAACCTTACCCAAAACATACGATCCCATTTTATGTGTTCTGATACTGAACCTATGAACTATATTCATATCTATTATATCCAGAAATACAACTCAGATTACAAGGCAGTCTGTCCAATGTACATTGTTTAATCATGTGATATTACAATTGTTATTTACAAAGAGCAAATTGCCTCCACCCACAATATAGTACGTCAGTAACAACTTGATGTGTGTCGAATCAATAAGATTGTTTCATTTGGTCACTCCATTCAAACACCTTGACTTTCCATTACAGTATTCTGATTAACTAATGCTGCATCTAATACCATATGGACGATTGTGTATTCTTTAGTATCATACGCTTTAATTAACTTGATACAAACGCTATCTTAATGAAACTGGACCACGAATATCCGCCAGTACCAGACATTAACGTGGGCTATGCATGTCCGATCTCTTTCGAAAGCGCGATATCGGATATTTAGATCTTTATTAAGAATATTTATCGACTAACGTTTATAAATATAATATAACATTTAAACTCCCAGTTGCGGTCTACAGCCTTCTCCATATCATTTTGATCAAGGAACAGGGCTTTCAGAGATGCGTGTGATCAGGTCTGTTTCTCCCTCATGCGTCTCGCTGGATTAAACACAGATCACACTATACTGTGAAAATCACACATAACCTTGTCTTACACTCGGATGCGCGCTGCCCCTGTACACATACATAGTGAGATTTAGCGTGCGAGAAGGTTTTGCGTGGATATCATCTTGATACACTCGTGGTTCGACTACAGCCGTCCCGTGTGCATACACACCTCAAAATATCAGAGATAAATTCACTTACACTGAACAACCACTAGGACTCTATCGCACTACTAGCATACACAGTGAGAGCAAATGTCCCACACGGTTAACTACTGTCACTCGTGTCTCCCTCTCCTCGCTCTTCTAGGCATAAGAGTGATTCTCTATTACAAAAATACCTAGATACCAAAATATAATCACTCGTTACATTTTCATTTTTTTTTTCAAAGAATTTGACTCGCTCATTAAACTACATTTACCATAAACCTGGTCATCATACAGACACTCACGGGCCACATACTTTGCTTGCGGCAGATTCCAGGAACTTCAATACTCAGCAGCATATTTATCACAGGAAGAGAGAGAGACAGAGAACAACCTCCATAAACTAAAGTGAGGCGGACGCTTCGTATAGTCGTACGGTGTACACTGACCAGAACATTTCGTTTCAAAAACCATCTATAAGGAGATTTTGCATGGCGTTACAGGGAATCTCCTGCCAGGTTACCGTTATTCGAGTTCAAATGAAAGCAGCTTTGGTGATTCAATTTGAGCTAGGCGCGTGATTCTCTGTGAACACTTCTCTCAGCCCGGTCGCGAGCGTGACTGCTGCTCTCACATTTACCGTGTCATAACATATCATAGTATATATTTGCCAGGAAACCGTCTCATCCGTAATGTTATCAGTTCTGCTGAACGTAAGTTGTTTATTTTACAGAGATTTGTAACCTAGTCCATGTTGATAGCCAGGCCTAATTGCATGAAGTGTCCACTGCCAGGCCTTGTACATGTACATGGCTCGAATATCCTATACTATTATAATATGGCTGAATATCCTGAGACTATTAATTATGGGTTCTGTAAGTGATCCGTAACTATTAAAACATATAAGAGTGAGCTCCGACATATCCCCTAACCTCATTAATATGCGAGCTGAATATCCTAACTATTATATATTTGGCCTGATATATCCTAAGCTATGGAATATTTCCACTGTTCAGGACTAGAACTTTGTGTGCGTGACTCACTACAACTCAATATAGATGTGCTTCTATCCCTTCTTTGGTCTTATCGCTATTCATATCAATTCAAACCTCTCCAGGAACAAAATATGTTTTCTGACAGAGGATATAGATGTCTCAGCTTTCGCGTGCGCGATACCATCCTTGCCGAAGACATCGGCGTTCGGGTATCAACTTAAAAGGCTTCGCTCAGTTATATCTAAGAGAGACAAATCTTAAATCGACGGTCATCACCACTTAGAGCTTGTTACATAAAATATTCCCACTCCCACCCTCCAAAAAAAAAAAGCAGTGCGGACACATGGAGAATTTTTTTCCGATGATTCCTGACAGTCCGATGCCTAAACGTATCATCACGTGCAAACGAGTTATATGCCCAAACATCCTAATCAGCGCCGGTGTGCGTGGAGGAGCAGAACTCTTCAGAAATTGCTGCAACAGCAGATAGCGATGGATACGTGAGCGTGCTCAATGAATCCAAGACTCGAGCTCCACTGTGACCAGAGCGGGAGACACGATTATTTCGAGGCTTTCTCCTACATACAGAATGCAGCAACCTCTCCTCTTTTCATTTATGATAGCGACTATAACTACCCATAAAATCATTCCCCTCAAATGTATAGGTGTGCATTTGTATAACTCAATAACAAAGAGTTCCTTGCTCAGTTTTTTGCATTCGAGGCAGGCGATCACAGTCTCTACATACCACTCATAAACATAACAATAGCGTGCCAACCTAATTGCTACTGGACTGCACGCGTGTTCATTTCTAGTCATCCTTAGATTATTATCACGCACCTCTTCGCAACTCTACTACGCTCATAACCTAGGTATTGCGTAGCTCCATGCGCCGGACCGATACCTCATATACATACGACTCCATGGCTCTTGAACTGTCATTGCCCCCACACTCTTGGCCTAGCCAATTTATTATGATTTGGGTCCAGTTAGCATATAAAATGGCTGGCGGCACAGCCAACTCCGTTAGTCCAACGTCAATACCTCGCTCTCTCATGTGTGGACCCGTGAATTACTCCGCTAGTCTTATCCCACAGCCGTACGTCGGTTACACATGGGACCTTGGCTCTGGATTCTTCGTGTGTGTGTGTGGGCTGAATTCAACTTTCTAGTTGCTACTACAAATGACCTTTATTTGGAACTTATATATTTTTTACAGGCAAAATAAAACCCTAGTGACCTCTCTCTCTCGTCTCGAACGAGGTGTGATGTGCCTCCTCACTACTCAACCATAGAGGTTTACCTAACGATTCCTAGTCATCTGCTGTATACCAGGGATCCGTGTTTGCCTAACTCATGTTTTGTATTCTGTTAGGGACTTACGAGTGTGAATTGACTTCTTACGTGTGACATTTCTATTTTTTCACCTTTTCACTTAAGGGGAAAAGTCGAGGCCTCAAAGCTTAGTGATAGATCGTACAACAAGTGCTGACGTTAAAAAGTGTGGGCTTGGGATAATGTGCATCTCCGCAACCCTTTCTAGTTTTCAGTGATGACGTCCAGCAACTATTTAGTGTAAATCACTTGGACTGTATTTATCACGATCACAATCCACGGACCCGGTAACGACTACGAGAGCTGACTGGAACAATTCCAATCTAGGTCTCCTTTGCTGTATAGGTTTTTATCACTATAAATTTGTTTCTCTGGGTTCACTCAATACAGGTGTATTTCAAATAACACTGTTGGAGATAAATCTAAAAATTTATAATACATACTATATGTGTTCTATATGTCTAATTTATGCACATAATTTGATTCTAACAAAGATGTACTTTATTACCCGAATTAAAGCATACAAACCAAACAAAACATGCATTTGTTTAACTTATTGTTATCGTGGTTTCTTTGGGACTTGATCAACAACACAAACTTGCCTTAGTGAATCTAGACACATAGCGAATCCGAAAGGACGTGATAATCCGTTTGCTCTCTCAACATATACAGAGCAAGTAAGAGTTTATTCAAGATATTTATAAAGCCTTATCCATGTTAGCTATATTGGATATTTCTTGAAATTGGTTGAAAATTCCACTTTTGTAGAAATGCGCCGTGTGTTTAAAGAATAATAGAATTTTAGTGGCATATAAATGTTGTCGATCTCGCTTTTCAGTTCAGTTCAATATTTATAGTACTCAATAGAAGCAGTTTTAGCACCGATTACAACTAATGTTTACGCATGTGTACATTGTACATAATACAATGTCCCATACTACACTGTCAGGCCTGCCAACCTTCCCTGTTATACATGTATATTTCTGAATTTAGACTCCACGCGCTACAATTGTTGTTCTTTGAACTTGCAACAACAAAAATTTGTCCTCCCGTTTTGGAGATTTTTAACCAGACGTGATAGACTTCCCAATATACCTAGATTGCGAGTTTTTGTGAGCATTATTCTTGATCAAACATCTATCAACCCATTGGTTCCGCCTAAATATGCTTACCTACTTTTATACTTAATATTTCAATGGTATGGCATCTTTTACTGACTTTGTGCTGTGACAATAGGTTTCTTCATTTAGTGTGTGATTTGACGTTTTGTGACATCTCGCTATAATAATAGTGATAATTTCTCAGACGCTGTTGAATACGTGGGATCATGTCAGCGGGGACATCCACATTTGGCCGCGATCGAGACATCAGCAGAAGAACTCATCCAATATGATCTACGGTTTATAACGGTAGTTCATACAGGGAACAGATTAACAGTTCTAATTTATTATCCACCTTAAACCACCATAACACAAGGTACATAAGGTACAGTTTATATATTTAATGTTAGGAGAGGGAAATATGATATTTCACTTAAATAATATTGAGTAATGATTGTGTTCAAGTTTGATGCGAGGGGGAAACATTATATGTGATATTATAATTGAGCTGTGATATCAAGAAAGAAATTTCATTGATGGAACAACTCTCGAAAGAAATCAAAATCAATAAATTGACGCGAGACCGGCTATTTAATGCTTGATCACACTATGATAAATTTTACACAATACATACTTTTTATAACGTGCCTGATCTCACATTAGGTTTTGACAATTTCAGTATATCTCCGCGCGTTGAAATTAATGCCATATAATTCCCACAAAAAAACAAAAAAAAAACAAAACAAACAAAAACCCCCAACCAATTCTTAAAGGATAGCCACGTCAATTGTTGAGGCACTGGATATCGTCTCGTCAAAATAAAAAATAACAGGCAGTCTCGTTTTGAGTCTTAGTCACTTCGCAAGATAATGAATCCCAGTGATGGGATTAAGTCGACCGTTAGATTATCATCGTCAGGGTGGTATAGTTATTTTGAATCAAGAGTGCTTATTGCGCGCACACTTGGAGAAATTAGGCAAATTTCTATCTCTCTCACAGAAATTGTTAATCGCGTACTAATACAGAATTATATATAGCGAGCCAAGAAGGGTTCGAGCCAATGAAACAACAGGCGCACAATTATCTCGTTGCCAAGACGGAAACCGGAAAACGGGTATAACAGTTTAATCTTATGTAGATTACCCTGATTAGATCATTTGTTGACGATGCCTAGATAATGTGGTCTGTGTATAACTAGCTTCCTGCCCGGTATACAAAATGGAATACTCTCAAGAAATCATTCGTCCAGCTCAAATATTACCTAGGAATTTTGACTTTCTCGAAATACTCGAAATATTATAACTGCATTGAATTGTTTATTTAATTTATGAATATATATGTTTACGTACTTACCCATAACATACAAAACAACGAATATATATTTTGCACTTTCATTGAGATGATGTCTCAAATATATCCTCACAATTATTTGCTTGTATGGGTGTGAAGGGTAGACATCCAATAGGTATTCATCTTATATTTTTTGTGGGCTAAAGTCGGCTTGCACAATTTAGGCCTATGTCTACGTGCTACTTCAGGGACACTATATCATGTGTGAAAAATCTACGAGAGAAATTTACTTTTTGCTCATCCCGTGTTGTCAACACCGGCCTCGGTTTCCGGTCTCTATCCGAATCAGATGGACCCGGCCCCCATTCGACGTCTTAGCATGCATTCTATATTATTACCATCACTCGCTCAGGGGATAGGTAAGATTTATGCTGTGGTGGATAAATCCAATTAATGTCGGTGATACGCTGGGGGCCCCCACGGGTCTACACGTACCAAAAAATATCGTTGCACTAGCTTCATACCACTTAGAGAACAAATGTAATGCTGATATTCTACAATTCCGCGATTGATGGTAGTAGGCGTGCCAAAAAACCAAATTATGCAAATATGCTGACATATATAGTATTAAAGAATTGTATAGTCATAAAATTATGAAAGATGTTTAATAATCTTTGAGATTTTTGTCTATATCAGTTGTTTGTTTGTTTTTTTTGTTTTTCTATAACCGTAACTACGCTTGCCATCACAATTATTGTTTTAACTCAAAGTGTTATCTATAGTTATATTTTTTTAAACACATCGCTAAATTATTAAATTGCATGTTTTTTATTCAATTATTAAAGATTTCCTCATATATAAAAAGATATGCTTATTGAAGATTATTTTTATTGATATACAAAATAAAAGGATCGGAAACAAGTTATTTTCTCTCGTTGAATATACAAATTAATGGTATGAACACTAAAAACCACGTCTGGGTATAAAAACTCATAACTCAGGCACGCTAAACTCTTTGTTATTAATCTGAGCTTCCGTATATAACCCATGGAAAATCTAGTCCTGTTCTTGAAACACATGTTTATTGATACTATAATCAATCAAAAAGACCGATAAACAAGTTTTCACAAACTAGTATCTCTCCTTGAATGTTGCGATGTAAGCTTTTATTTCAAAAGAAATCATTCATAAAGTAAATTTTGGTAAATATTTTATTTAATTTTGACCTCTCTTGCGATTAGCTTCGTATCTAATTTGAAAATATGCAAATGAAATTTTATTATACATAAATCAATAGATGTAAGTATTATAACTTGAGATTATTTATACAGTTATGAATAATTATGTTAATAAGCGCAACGAAAGCTGTTTCCTACAGTGACACAGCTTTTGTGTTTTTCATTTTTTTTTTTTTGTGATCGACGACCAACTAGCGTGCACCAAAAAATATGTGTGATTTTTTTTTCCATCTTTTCTCTATTATATGTCATCACGAAGAATTAGAGATAAATTCGCCTTCATTTTGTCTTGGTGTTTGAGGGTTGAATTCACAATTCATCAAACCTAAAACTGTTCATACAGTTTTAAGCCTCTCGTGTTATGGAATATAGTAGGTTATCTCGCATTTGTTCATAGAGTAGTGAAATTCGATACTAGAGAAGGAAACCGCAGGTATATACTCTTCCAATTCCTGGGTGAGTGTTATATGCCTGATGAATGATGTGTATCTCAAGGTTTATATCGTGATGTAGCCTCTCTTAGGATTTAGAACAGCTGCTATATACTCGTGACATGTACACTTGTCCATAGCAATATAGCTGCTCTACTTTTAGCCTCCTACTTAATTTTGGTATCTGCAACATAGAGTCATTGCTCGTCAAGAATTATTCATCTGGAGCAGTATTTATTCTTTGATATTATGGTTAATTATAATTCAATTGTCCTATTTTTGGCTAAACATAATCAGACTCCAACAACTAAAATCTCCAACTATGCCCTTCTTGTGCCTTTGTGACATACATTAATGTTAGTGGGTCAACGTTTGAATACTTTCTCTCACCCCGCTTAACACGGTAACATTTCCCAGCGCACTAAACAAAATTAGTTCACTCTGTTTGTTCGGGAGGACGCTAATCATTAATATTTAATACAAATATGTAGGACGCCAAACCTACCTTAATCTTGGACTTACGCGTTACTCCAATCTATTTTAACAATCCTTGATATACAGATCATGTGTGATAGTATTTAGTACATCTATCATAGGTTGCTTCATTATAAATACTTAGAATGAGAGATCAATCTCTCGTACTCCTATGGTCAAGATAATGGCCGGGTTCGCCATTCAATATGCTAATAGTAATCCTATAGCCATATAATATAGATAAAGCAAAAAATAATCCTAACGAATTTGTTTTGAACAAGTAAGTTTATTCTGTAAGGTACTCAAATAATTTGCTCAACTTTATGATAATATAACTTCAAAAACCATTTATATACTGGACAGACAACTACCCCACATATCTGGGCATTAAATGCACTCGCATAGATGTTGTCTATTTTTCGATTTAAATAGTCTCTATCCAGTTGTATTGGCTCCAAACCGAAATCCAACAATTGCAGAAATATGACTTGATGAACTTTAAAATCAACTTTTATAGTTCTTGTTTGGATTAAATACATTTCCTTATATTAACTCCTTTTAAGAAAGACACGAAAAACTGTTGAGAAGTGTACGTGTTCTTAACAGTCTATGATATATAGTAGTAATGCTGTTTATAGCAAGAGAAAAAAGCCTTATACATAGACCAAATAAACTGCAATTATTTTTCTGTGAATCAAGTGCTGTTAATGAATGCCTAAGAATTTGCTATCATGAAAGGGATTGGGTAGAGTTAATGAAAATAACCAATTTTAGAGAAGGTAGGTTGGCTTTTCATAAATGATATATCTTAATATAAAGTAAATATACATAAAATAAAAAAAGCAGTTGAGGACTGCATTTATGGCACCATCAATGCTTACTAAAAATGACCTTTGATGGTACTTTGTTCATCTTTGGAGGAGTAAGCGGCGAAATATTATAGCATATTCTGCCCCATAAAACAGAAAATTATAATTGTAGGCCTTTTAACACATAATAATCTCTACCATATCATTAATTCAGATAATAAAAGCGCACAGGAGAACGAATATATTTGATATAAGTTATCTCTTTATAACTTATTTCTAAAACATAAATTACAGAAGTGATGTAATCAGGACGACTTACAATATATGTATCTACAATGCTACATGGCCAAGTTACATTTGAATTGCCTAAGCAGAATAATCACACCTTTATTACAGCTAGATTATTCCCTCCACTGTTGTCTGAATTGCTGGAGATCGCAAGAAAGTCTCATATATCCCTCTAGTCAGCTCTCGCCACAAACTCCTACACGTTTGGAATTTCCTATCTGAACGGTCAGGAACAGGTCCACAGCCGTACCAATTTAATCTCAGCTATGCATCCTTGTGGTCCTGATTATCATCTTTCTCTCTTCAATTTTTGTTCTACTACCCATTTTTCACCTTTCATCAAGCTCACCCCTGTATCCAAAATAATTGATGTGATTCATGTGTTAAAGCACACAATCTCATTGTCTGCTCTCGTCGACCGTTCACACCTCGCCGTGGGCCCTTCCGCTCTCTCGTTAAGTGCACTGTTTAGTGGTTATAATAGATTGTGGTCATGTATAACACAACAATTGTTCCTTCAGGAATAATATGCCTTTGTTCTCATCTCTTTCTATGCCCTTGTTGTATGCTCCA